>JANRGW010010784.1:0-24247 GCA_024733675.1 Psilopsiagon aymara
CACACCCCCCGCGACGGTCCACGCCCACACCGGGGCTTTTCCGGTGCCGCGACCGGCGCGTGGTGGGGCGCGCTGCGGCGGGACCGGGACCGGGACCGGGACCGGGACCGGGACCGGGACCGAGATCGGGATCGGGACCGTGATCGGGATCGGGACCGGGATCGGGACCGAGATCGGGACCGTGATCGGGATCGGGACCGGGACCGAGACCGACACCGGCTCCGCACAGCCCTGCGCTGCAGCCATGGGCTAGCATCATCTGTCCGGAGCCCCGCGTTCCAGCCATGGACCGGGACCGGCTCTGCAGAGCCCCATGTTCCAGCCATGGACCAGGACAGACATGTGGTGCTGAGCCACACTCCAGTCGTGGCACTGTCCACAATCAGTGATCTCCTGTGCACCAAGCTGTGCTTTCCACACACGTCAACAGCCGGGTTTGGGGGATTGAGTGTATCAGGTGTTTTTCTCAACACCCCAAGAGGTTTCAGTTCATTGGGGTGCACTGGGAGGAGTGTGGCAGCAGGTCAAGGGAGGTGATCCTCCCCCCTTGCTCAACTCCGGTGAGGCCACCTGTGGAGCTCTGTGTCTGGTTCTGGGCTCCTCAGTACAAGACAGACAAGGAACTACTGGGTAGGGTCCAGCAGAGGCCACAGGTTTGCTCAGGGGTCCGAGCATCTCTCATGAGGAAACGGTGGGAGCTGGGCCTGGTTAGTCTGGAGCAGAGCGCACGGAGGGGATCCCATCAATGCAGGTCAGTATCTCAGGGCAGGTGCCAGGAGGATGGTGCCAGGCTCTTCCGTGGTGCCCAGCAACAGGATGAGGAGCAATGACCAGGAACTAAAACACCACAGGTTTCACCTCAACATGAGAAGAACTTCTTAGCCCTGAGTGTGCCAGCACTGGAACAGGCTGCCCAGGGGGGGTGCGGAGTCTCCTTCTCTGGGGAAATCCCAAACCCACCATGGACACATTCCTGTGTGACCTCTGGATGATCTCCAGAGGTCCCTTCCAAGCCTGGTAATTCTGTGGTTCACATGCACTGTCTCTGTCCACACATTTGGAAACTCTTCTGCACAAAGCAAGTGCTCTGTAAATGCTCATAGTGAGGGCTCTATGGGCTTATCTCTGATTCAAGTCATTTGTATATTTATAGGCAGATTACATTTAGCCCTCCAGCTCCTGGCGTGTTGTCAATGAGGCCTGTCACACCAGTGTCACACTGGTGCTCACCCCGCTGTGCTCACCATGTGCTACCCAGCAAGAGCACAGCAAGAGAGCCAGGGTTTTGCCTTTTCCCTTTGGGAGCAACTGATGCTGTGGCAGTTGATGCCTGGGAGAGCTGCAGCCTTGCAAGTGACTTTAGAAAAGCAAATCAGAGGTTTCTGACTAAAGGAGGTTTTCAGCCATCCCTGGTGTCATAGAATCACAGACTGGTTTGGGTTGGAAGGAACCTTCAAAGCTCATCTGGTCCAACCACCTGCAATAAGCAGGGGCATCTTCAACTAGAGCAGGTTGTCCAGAACCGCATCCAGCCTGGCCTTGAAAGTCTCCAGAGATGGCGTATCCACCATCTCTCTGGGCAACCTGTGCCAGGATTTTACCACCCTCACTGTAAAGAATGTTTTCCGATGATCCAGCCTGAATCATAGAATCAGCTAGGCTGAAAAAGACCTTCCAGATCAAACTTCCCTCTTTTAGTTTAAACCCATCACCCCTCTTCTGTCACAAAAGGCTCTGCTAAAAAGTCTCTCCCCATCTTTCTTATAGGCCCCTTTTAAGAGCTGAAATCCACACTAAGGTCTCCCCCAAAGTCTTCTCCAACTGAACAACCCTGACTCTCTCAGCCTTTCCTCCCAGCAGAGGCGCTCCAGCCCCCTGTTTACTTCTGTGGCCCTTCTCCAGACCCTCCAACAGGTCCGTGTCTTCCCAGTACTGAGGTTCCCCAGCTGGACACAGTGCTCCCAGTTGTGTCCTTCTGGCTTTCCAAGTAAAGCAGCTGTGGCCGGAGTTGGAGTTTGCCTGCCCCCAGTTTAACTGATGCACTCAATGGTGTGCTCAGCTGCAGACATCACACGGGGGTGCTGCATCCTGCCATGGGCCACTCCATCCAGAGCTGTATTTCCTAATATGCAAAGCAGACAGCAAAGAGAATCATTTGAAAACATTTTCCTGGATCTTTATCTATCATTAAAAAAGGGGGGAAAAAATAATGCCTTAGCTTCTTTCTCCTCCTCTCACAGCAATTCACTGTAAGTAATTTCACCAGGTACATGCGGTGTTGGGAGGAGATGTTTTTATGGCTTTCATCCTTGAGCAGCCTATCCTGTCTTTCCTAGGTTCTTTTTAGTGTTGTCTCTAATACTTGGTAAACATTTACACTCCCAATAATAGGCAGTTTTATCACAGAGATTCTAGGCATGAGAGCTACCGAGTTAATTTGCTTCTGTTTATATCCATAGCTCCAAAATGAATGGATTGCACCATTTAATGAAAACGCTGTGTTCTGAAATTCAAGCCTTAAAATTACAAAGATGTTTCTGTGCTTTATACCCATCACTTTCCCACAGTTGTTGATATAAAAAAAAAAAATAGATGTTTGCCTCCAGCTTTATTTATTTTACATTATGAAATAACAAAGATGTGTGCTGGGTTAAAACCGATACTGAATGCTAATACATGGGAATTAAGGGGAGAAAATAACGATGTCCTAATGTCTACACTAAATTAATATATACTATAAAAGACATGATGCATACTGGGTTGGTGTTCCCAGCAGAGCCATTATTTTGGAATGGGCTAAACAATGATCATCCTTTCACTGATGAGTGATGGGCTCCAGTCTGCTGCCTTCTCACCCACAGTATGTAAATGATGCTCCCTGGCTTTCATCCAGGGACACAAAACATTTGCTCAGGCACTAAAGAAATGAAAGTCGCCCTGAATGAGATAAAAGTGGAACAGAACAGAGCTGTTAAGGTTTTACAGCATGGACAAGTTTCAGTGGCTGGCGCAGCAGCTGGTTTGGGTGAAGAAGTTGAGCAAAACCACTGAGTAATACCAGTGCAACAAAACGTCTGCCTTCCTCCCAGCACAGAGTATCCCCCACACCCCAAACACACAGTCCCTATTCCCACAGCACCCTTCTGTGCTGACACAGGAGATGAGCGCATTGGTGTAAATCACTGCTCCTTTTCCACCTAGCAGCATCCTCTCCCACCAGCTGGTCCCTTCTGCAGCTGCCCCCCCAGCGCAGCATCTCCAGTGCCAGCCCCTTCTGTTGCTGTGGATGTGACAGCAGGGTCCAGCTGAGCTGGTGCAGGTTCTCATCTCGGACTGAGCCCCCCTTATTTTCACACTGAAAGGTTCAGAAAGGCTGGGGTTTGTATGCAAAAGCACCGGGTGTTTGCCCAAAGGCAGATCAATACAATGCCTGATGCCTCAAGCCCTAAATTGATCTTTGCAGCTTTAGGAAACCACTGTTAGCTCTTTGTGCTGGACTGATCCTCACATCCCGGTATGTTTTCTGAATACCTTTGTTTCCACAGCAGCTGAATTTGACCTCTGCGTTTGACTGGCAAAAGGTGACTGCTTAGCCCTATCAAAAAGAAAACACGCATCAGCTTGGAGGTAAGTGGGCTGTCAGTGGGTAAAACCTAGCTTTGTTAGGCACTAATGCCTCCAGCTCACTGAAAGGATTGAGGTTTCTTGTCATTTTAACCAGAGTAAGCTCCCAGTGGCTGCTGCTCTGCAGAGCACAGCCAGGGGCAGAGGCAGGACTGCGCTGTGGCAGCCCTGGCCGGGGCTGGGGTAACCCTGATTGCTGCTGGGAGGATAAGATCTTCTTTAAATGAATGGGGAAACGATATTTGCACAATAGCACAATTAGAATAACTTGATTAAAAGAAATGCAAATGAGGCATTACCTTTGCTGTATCTCCTCACAATATGATTCTTCTTATAGGACCTGTGCAGGGAGGGGGAGAAGATAAATGAAATAACCACAGAAAAGCCTCTTAGGTCATTAAAATAGCATATTCATTAAAATAGCAAACACAAGTGCCACCAGCCCAACTGCTGCAGCTTTCTTTTATGGAGTTGTCTCTCAGCTGAATGGGTTTGTGGCCAGAGCATTCAAAACCACTCTTCCCATTGCGGGTCCTCAAAGCAATGGAGCTGCTGCTCCAACTTTGTCCTCCCCTGTCCCAGAAGGACCTCACTCTACCACTTCCATAAGACATGTGCAAACCCAGGACTTTGATAGTACCCTGAGGAAACAGGGCTTAGAAATCGAGTGTAAAAGCATAGAGGAATGAGCTGGTCACTGCATGGGAGGAGAAGCAGGACTGAGAGCAAGGTAATAGCCAGCAAAGGACCAAAGAACTGCTATGATGGGAGAGGGGCACAAGCTCTGCCAGCACCTCACTGAATAAGGCCCTTCACTACTGAAAGGCTATGGAAATGAGCAAAGGCATTGAGCAGCAGGGTGATGAGTAAAACTAATTAGAAAATGAGGCTTGATTATTCATGGACTTGACATATCAGAGAGCAGCTAATCAAAGGAATTATATAAGTTTGCATATTCTTTGTAATGTGGCCATCAAAGCCTTGCTTCTTGTCACTGTGGCATCACTGCCTCTCATTCCTAACACCAAGCGCACCTGATAGGAGCATAAAGTCTCACTCTGGATAACATAAAGGCTCTTGGAGAGCCTGGGATGTCCAAATGCACCTCTGTGTTTTTCCAGCTATTGAACTGATGGAGCGATCTTGCCTTCCTGAATACAACATTGCCCAAAGCTCTTTGTGTGTGTGTTAAACTGGGCAGCATTTCAAAGCTTGAGCAAATACCTGGAAACTCAAGGGATCCACTGCAAGATAATCCATTACAGTTTTGTTTTGCTGCTGACTGATAGCTAAATAAACTTCCTAGAAATCACATATGGGAAGGTGGACTTGGTGGGAGGTACCTGCTCAGTACTTGTACGGTGCAAGAAGCTTTCAGAAGTGCCTCCTTCCAAACATACGGCATCAGAAACCATCCGCCCAGGCTGTTCATTGCAGCAAACTTTGCCTGTTCACCATCAGTTGGAGTCAGACAAAAGGCAGGCCTGCTTTCAGATTACAAGGTACCAGCAATATTCCCATTTCACACAAAGAGCTCAATCCTGTGAAAGGTTTTCTAGGAGAACCCAGAGTGGGGCTGGCATCTGGACGTGTACCAAGCTTCTGGGCAGTAATCAGAGATAAATGATACTGTCCCATCACCACTGATTCTTAACCCAGCATGAAATTGGCTGAGAAACTGCTGAAACATCAAATTCCCTTTTGATGAGGGCAGTCTGGGACAACTCCAGGGAATGGGATCCATGGGGATGAAAGGGCCCTTTCAAGTATGCCCCTGAATCACTGGGAAAAGTAAGAAGTTGAGACTGCTCCTGCCCCTGTTTGCTTGTCTGAATAATTACAGTGATGGGTATATTAATGCCATCTGGCATTAGATTCACAGGCAACCAGGCATTGAAAGAGATTACTGGTGAGGTGTGTGAAGCACCCTTTTGGAGGGGCTTATGAGCAGATTAAGAGGAATTAGAAAGGGTGCGAGCCAGCAAAGCCCGGGTCTGTAGGCCATATGGTTCAAGGTACTTTTTGTGTCTGCTTCCAAGAAGCCTAATGCAAACGTGGTATATCTGACCTACTTTAGAACAAAGCCTGCAGCATTTGCCCAGTTAAAGGGAGGTAAAAAGCTAAGTTAGGTAACATGGAGTGGTCTTCAGCGGTGGCTTCACACTGGAAAGAGGCTGTTAAATGAGTAGTACAAATATTTCTTGCGTCTTCCTAGAGCCAGGAGGAAAATAACATTTCCTGTAGTCCTGTGTGGAATAAACACAGTGGGATTCCATCCAAAGACACTCAGGGAATCTCAAAGGTGAAATCTGCCCTTCACAGCAAACTTATTCCAGTTTAATTGCACTGGGTTTTAAACAGATTTTGTTAAACTGGTACCATCCTTTTGCCTGGACCCTCTTCAATCCTAGAGCAGTTAATATCGATTTAACTACATTCGGTGTCCTCCTGTGTACACAGTGCCTCCTGGATGCTGTTTAAATATTTGCTTATTTAAATTGATGCTGAATTCGGGCAACAGAGTCTTGGGGGATTCACCTGTGTGAGAGGGGATCAGATGCAGGAGGAAAAACAGAACATTGCAGGAAAAGGTCTCAAATTTCCACAGATGAGTTTATGCAATTATCTCATTTTATAAAATGAATGGAAATAAACGAAGGCAAAATAAAAACCCAGTAATAATAGTAAAGAGAAGCTCTGAGGGCAGCTTCTTCCCACTGCCTCCGGAGCACCGGGGTTGATGGATCTCCAGGGAGCAGTCTTGCCATCCAGTGAAACAGCATTACACCCCCTCAGGATGAGTAAAAGAAGAGCAGGACAGTGTGATTTTGTATCGCCTGATCCTAAATTCTAGCCATGGGGTGACTTGGTGTGGGGCCAGGGCTGGGGGCCAGCCCAGCATTTGCATTACCAAAGGCACAGGCTGCTCTTTGAATCCCAGCTTTCTGGGAGATGCTGCCAGTCATGCATGTGCCTTAGCTGCCACTTTGCCAGATTTAAATAGTAGCAGCTATTTTAATCCGCTGCTGGAATACAGCTGAAGAAACTCCTTGCAATCCCTTTCTTCTCTTCCCAGCTGACACAGAGCTGCATGGCAGTGAGTACGAATGCAGTTCACATTTCCTGCCTTGATCCATCATTGCCTTAAACAGGAGAGGTGGATTTAGGGGTACTCACTCTGTGATGAGAGTGCCACTTCTGCCAGGAAGGACAGAGCAGCATGGACTGGACTCACTGTTGTCTGAGCCTCTTGCTTACTGCTTTAGAGTAGGCTTAGGATGCTGCAGAGCCCTGGAAGGGATGGTTGGGGACCAGCAGCAGCCCCACCATGGCCTCAGTTTCCCCTCACCCATCTAACGGGTGGATCTGGATACCAGAGAGGGACTCTTCATCAGAGACTGCAGTGGTACGACAAGGGGTGATGAGTTTAAACTGAAACTGGGGAAGTTCAGGTTACACAGAAGGAAGAAGCTCTTCACTGTGAGGGTGCTGAGGTGCTGGCACAGGGTGCCCAGAGAAGCTGTGCTGAACCTGTCAGCTGAACCTGTTTCTGCTTGAACCTGTCCAGAATTAAACCCAGGATTACTCACCCTGCCCCACCAAAAAGCACTTCCCCAACACACTGCACATTTTGGGGAACAATCCACCATCTCTGTCCAATAGCTATAAGATTAAAGCACTGTTGGGTTATAAACTGCCATGTCTTTGCTTGCGGTCCGTACCTATCTGAAGATCTCTTGGCCAAGAAGACAATCCCTGCTTGCTGTGGCTGTTGGATGGGCTCCGTGGGTTTATGTGAGCTGAGGAGTTCCAGAAGCAACCTCTAACTCTGCATTTGAGAGGCTTTGGGTAAGTTAACCTGCCAGAGACCAGGGACTGCCAAGGGGAGACTGTGACACTGCGCAGAACACCAACAACCACAGGAAAATAACTTGGGGAGAAACCAAATACTGTTTCCTTTCATGCAAAGAATCAAACTTTAAATGATGCCATCTGTCACTTTCAGCTGCACCCTGTTCCGTTCCCTGCATTCTGCTCAGTAAGATAAATTTCAAGCCAGCAGATCATTTTTACCTGCAGGGCTTTGATGAAATGTACTGTCTGGGACAACAAAACTCCTCCATTTTTGACAGCCACCACAGAGGAATAAGTGTACGTCTCTTATGTTGCTTTGCAATTGCATGGAATGACTTTGACCTTCCAAAAGGGAAGGACACTGCATTCAAATTCCTCCTCCTTTCCCCGATGGGATTAGGAGCTGGCCAAGCCCCTCCAGTAAAACTTTCCCATTCAACCTTGCATTGTAAAACCCTCTTTTCTTTATTGCTCCCTCTCTGCAAAGCTTCCCCAGCAAACCTCCAGCCTTTCCCAGACAAGGGCTGGAGAGCTTCTGTGCTGTGCAAAAGGTTCCGATATCCTCGTTTCTGCCCTGAAAAGACATAAAAGCAATGTGTTGGATTCCTTACCTCATAACCCAGCCCAACTGTACACCAGGCGCTTTGCATATGGCTCCCCATGCTTTCAGCCCAAATGGCTTATTGGACTGTAAGTGTAATTATGCATTGGAGTGGTTTCATGAGGGGTGTGATAAATCATCCTCTGCTTAGTCTTTAAATCAAGGCTGCATGTTTTCGGTGGGTCCTGCTCTGTGCCTGGAGCACACAGAGGCTCCCAGCCCATTGACGGGAGGGGATACAATCACACGGTCATGGTCAGCCATGGTATTGAGGAATTAGGGGATGGGTGGGGTGGCTTTTGTCATGCAGGAGGTAGGATTTGTTGGACTTAATGGTCTGGTTTGGCCTTTAAATGTATGAATAGGGAAAAGGAAAGAGGAAAACAAACTGAAACAGAGCAAAGGTCCCTATTCTAGCCAGCACGTTTCCACCTCTTCACAGTGGAGCCAGAGAGACTGCAGGCAGTTGGAGCTGGAAATGAGTGGTAGGGAGAACCAAGGGCACCCCTGTGCACTGCCCCCTGCACCCAGAGCACCCCCCAACCATCTCTTGCCAGCAAATTCAAGGCCAGGTTGGACAGAGCCTTGGGTGCCATGGTTTAGAGGGAGGTGTCCCTGCCTGTGGCAGGGGGGTTGGAACTGGTCCTTTCCAACCCTGACTATTCTATGATTCTAAATCCAGGAGCCCAAGCCCACAGGGGTTAGCTGACGTCCTGCAGGGAAGAGCAGCCATGAGGACACACACAAGATTCAATTGATTTTCTCTGCTCCCCTCCCTTGAGGTCATTTTAGGTGTTCCAGAACTAGAAATCTAATGCCTCTCCCCCCCCCCCCCAAATTAAGCTAATTAAAAATTATTTCTGGTGGACATTATCTTACTGCATAATTAGAGGAGCTTAAAGTGCAGTGCTTTGGTTGGTACGAATCCCTTTTGTTTCAATCGTGTTTCATTAATTGAACAGAGCTTAGGCAGGTGCTTATAAGCTAAGGAGTTAACTATCTGTTCTTAAAGCACTCAACTGTCCCTTGCAACTGTACCTGCTCTAAGCCTGCAGGCATTATAATACAATAATAGTGATTACACCCGTGATCCACATGGGAATTTCAGGGACTATAAGCCCCTCTTGTAGACACCAGTGCAGAACAACTCCACACAGGAAACACAAAGGATCCTCTTTGCAAAATCCAAAGTCTACCTGCCAACTGGCTGATACCATCAGCTTAGCCATGGGTTATTACATTATTAATGACTCCCAGGTCTTTATTAAATCCCAAAGAACCTTTGGATAGACTACACTGGTATTACTCTGCCATATGTTTTAAAGAGATTACTGTTAATTAATATAACTCTTCTGCATACCTAAAACTCAGCTAAACCCTCTATTGTGCTCTCTGCTGTCACTGCAGACATGTAGGACTTCCCAACTCTCTTATAAATAGAAATGGATTAAAACCATCTACTCACATATAAAATAACTTAGGAAATAGGTTGGTTTTCAACACCTCCCACAGCACCCTGTGAGGGAGAGCTGCCTGGGGTTATCCATCCCACCACGAGTCAGCTTCCCTCCGGGATACAGGCCCAGTGCTTTCCAAAGACACTAAATTCCCTGAAAGTGTAAATAAAACATAAACCCCACAATTTGTCTGCTCCTGGGGCTGAGGTACCCAAACCAGGCAACATAAATCACTTGCAACATTTATGATCTACTGACACGTTTCCCTCCTAAGATAGGAGCCTGACACACATAAATCCTCACAAATGCTTCTCTGGAGAGGAGCCGAGCAGCTGGGGCTGTGCTGTCCCTTCCTGTGACCCACACTGGGCATGGGCCATGAGGGATGCTGCCAAAACAGCATCTCACTGCCACCCATCTGCTGTGCTCTGGGGATACCCCCCTGCAGTCCTGACCCAGCTCTGGGGCAGCAGCACAGAGGGACGTGGAGCTGTTGGAGCGAGGGCAGAGGAGGCCATGGAGCTGCTGCGAGGGCTGTGACAGCTCTGCTCTGGAGCCGGGCTGAGAGCGGGGTGTGCTGTGCCCACCATGTGGCTCAGTGCCATGGTGCGAGCTCCACGTCCCTGCAGGACCTGTGCCAGTGCCTCACCACCTTCACAGCTTCTGTCTGAGATCTAACCTGGACCCTCCAGTTGCTCTCCAGCATCCTCGTAGCCCCCTTCAGACACTGGAAGCTGCTCTGAGGTCTCCACAAAGCTTTTCTGCTGCAGGCTGAGCAGCCCCAACCAGTAATTCATTTCCAGAGGACTCAGCGACTGCACAAGGTGAGTCCCAGCAGCCCAACCTGGGGTTAGTTTGCACTCTGGTTAATTACAAGCCCATCAGCCAAAGCCTTGCAGGGCAGGCATCCCGAGCCTCTGAGCGTCTCCATATCCCTCCTCTCCAGTCAAACTGGGATGAGCCAGATCTGGTAGCACAGGTCTAGGTCTTGCTCTGTACTTTGCCAGATACGTCCCACTCCCTTGGAGCCAGCCCCAGGCCACCACTGAAGGTGGCACAGGGATCTCCCACACATCTCTGACAGCAGCACTGTGGCACCCAGTGGGCAGAAAAGAGGAACCATTCGGTTATGATTTATCCCATTCGCAGAACACTGCAGAAGCGTCTTTAATGTAGGCAACAAAGCAGTGACACTGGCAGTTGCTCAGCAGATGGTCACGATTTGGTGGTATCCAGCTATGTCCTAGAGCTTTTACAGCCTCCAGCCTGAGCGAAGTCCTCCATCTCCACTTACTGGCTTGCTTTACATGGTAAGCCAGCTCTCCCTAATATTCCCGCAGCACACCAAACAGTCTTGCTGTTGGGCCTCAAATTTCTGTGTGATTTGTAATCAGTGCATCAGCCATCAGAAGTGGGTTATTAAAATATCTGCCATGATGAACAACGCAAAATAAATGCAGATAAATTGTATTACTCCGGGTCATTTAGTTTTAAGTGTAGCAACCTCTGTGGGGTTTTTTTTGCCTCTTAGGCAATATGCAGCATAAAACAGCACAAATAAATACAGATGTAGAGAACATTAGATACACTTTGTAGGAGCAAATTATGCACGTTCCCATTTCATTCTGGTTAGCCCCAAATTAGATGGTTTTCCTCCATTATCTCACTGGATATACTAAAAGCTAGTGATTTATGAAAGAAACCGGTGTGAATGCCATTATAATTGATTAACCTAAGAGAATGGTGACCTACTTGTAGATATACAAATATGATTATAATTGTGCAGTAAGTAATTGAATGTTCTGCAGGACTTCTTTGCAATGTGACTATAATGCATAAAACTAAGAGGGACACAAAAGGTTTCCACCCTGTGCAATGCGCTGGGATTTTAGGAGAGGTTCTGAGTGCTTCCTGCTCCTGCAGAGGTGAATAGGTGTTGAGACCCTCAGAATCAGCCCCCTCCTGAACAGCAGCATTTCCCATAAACAGCCTATTTATTATTTAAATAAAGAGCTTGGAAGAAAGGTTCCAGTGTACTTTGTGGCTGGGATAGCTTTCAACACACTGAGCAGAGCCCATTGCCTGTGAATTCTACATGTAGCTCCCTCCCAGTTCCCCACTACTGGAGCATCTTCTCAAGGTCTACCTTAAGGTCAAGAAAGAGGGAGAGGCAGGTCCTGGTCAGAAACTGCATAGCTATAAGGTGAGGCTATGTGGCCATATTTCTAAACCACCACCCCTTTTGCAGTGGGACTCAGCACCACTGCAGTGGGTTTGGGAACCTTCTGAACCTTGGGTATCTCCCAGCTGTGACAGAGTCCACAGCTACTGCTGTGTCTGCTAATGGGTGTGAGTGTGCGTGCCACAGTCACCAGCAGGACACAACAAAGAACAGGAGCATCTCACTGCATGCAGTAGTTTGCAATCCACATACAGAACAGGGAGCAACAGACGGAGACAGTCCCCAGGCACCAGCAGCTCATGGGTCCAAGCCCACAGACTTTACCTTGATCGTGCATTTGGCTCTAACCATACAATCCCAGGCGATGCTTCTTGCTAATTCAGTCTCCCAGCCCGCATCCTGCTGGACCATGTACCAGCATCACTCAGCCCGCAGCTGCATGGAGGCTCTCCCAGCATTATTATTTGTCACAGATTTTCCTCTATCTTTTGCTGCCTGTCACTTCCTCTGGCTTGGTTTGTCTGAACTCCTCTGCATGGACACAGGGGCAGAGCTAACCTCTGATCATGACACACACTCACTCTGCAGAACAGCATTCCAGATTCCCAATTTGAATGGCTAAATATATTGAAGTCCAGTGATGAATTATTTAAAAACTCTACAATTTTCAGTGCTACACACCAAATTAGAGACTCTGCAATCATGAGCCTATAGCTCCATCACAGGAAAGCACCCATTTAAACCCCTGGGACAAATGAGCTGTTACAATTCCCTGGACTGGAAACCCTGGAGATGATGAGGGAGCCAGGACTTGCTAGGATGGGATTGAGTTAATTAGCACTGTGTCTGAGGAGAGCTGTATCAGCCTAATGAAACAAATAGAATTAAAGCAGTCTAAAATGACTCCAGTGGACTGATGGGCACTGTGAAACAGTCAGGATTACACCCATGCGTGCAGGGTGATGCAATCATCGTGCATTGCTCACACTGAGGGAGATGGATGGGGAAGAGAGTGCTGGTAGGGTCCCTGCAGCCCTGCAAGAGCTTTCTGATGCGACACATGCTCGGGGCAGAAAGGTGGAAACCATTTGCTTGCCACAGCACAACTGGCTCAGTGTCAGCCCTTCCTACGGACAGCCAAAGAAGCCACCAACCCCTAAATCCTCATGTGGGGTGAGGTCCAGCACACTCAGCTCCTGCGAAGCCACAGTCAGGGATGCAGTGTTGCACCAGGAATGCCTGGCTCCCCAAGGATAACCCTGCCCTCAGCTCCTGCAGTCCTCGGGCATCCCACTGCTGGCAAGAGGCCCTAGAAGGACTTGGGGAACTCCCTCTGCATTGTGCCCCAGCCTCTTGTCAAGCACATGCTGGCGGTGGCCTTGCCCTGTACTGCAGCAGAGTAGCACATCCACTCAACTACAAAGCCACAGATATCTCGGGTACATCCTGGAGAACAGGGATCCCACCTCCTAGGGAGTTACCTCTAACCTAGGCATGAAAGTGGCTGGAGGAAAACGGCCCTGTTTGACTTCTGGACCCATCCTTCCCAGTGCTGCCTGCTGCTGAGGAATGACTGACAGGCTCTGCTTCTTCAGTGTGTTTTGCATTCTTTTCCATATTCAGTTGTCTGGAAGAGGAATACACCAGCCCTGGCAATGCTGCATTTGAGAGAGATGCTGGCTTTTGCAGAGGGAATAGTTCAGGGTACTTTTATGGTCAGCATAAAATCACTGACACTGCCTGTACAGATAGCTCTGTTATTGTGCCTGGGACCAATAAAGAAAGTGTAAGGAAGAAGAGGGAAAGCCACAAGTTAAACCCATACTTTACAGCAAGAAGACTCTTCATTTTTAAACTTCTGAAATGTTAGCTTCCGCCAACATGAATCAGGAAAGGATAAAACACAGCTGCCAAGTTGCACTCTTCTGAAGCAGATGACTCCCAGCTTGGCCAACTATTAACTGCCAAACATAATACACACTAAAACGACAAAGCCCAGCAATACGAAAGACCACATACTGTCTTCAGTCCATATACAGCCCCATGTCTACCGCTACCACAGGGAACTGGAGCTGTGCCCAGCAGTTGTATCTAACCCTGAGCATTGCCTATCTACCAAAAACTAGAGAGAGCTGCTGGGGACAGATAGCAGCTATTAGCTGAGCTAGTGGAGTGATACCCACAGCTTTGCTTCAACAAGAAGAGCATAAATAAACCCAGCCTGGCTTTCTCCATAGCTGAACTCCTCATCACTGCTGCAAAAGCATTTCTGTCATAGCTTTGCCCAGCCCACTATTGCTCAAAGAGGCAGAAACAATCCCAACCCACACAGGCACCATAGGAAAACCATTGCTCCAACACCAAGTCATACCTCTTTCTGCAGTGCTTCTCCTTGACCCAACCAGCAGCAGCCAAACAAGCAAACACCCACCCTCCAATTGCCCCCTTATTTCAAAACCACTTTCACTCTACAAGTGCAGGGATAAGCTCACTTATATGAACTGTGGGGCCAAGTGAATCCCTATGGGTAGCACCTGTGCCCCTCTCATTCCCTTCATAGGGATCAGCTGCCTTTCCTTCCTAAACACTGCTTGCAGTGAGTACAGTCCTGCAGTGAAATAGTCCCAGCTTGAAGCCTATTGCAGAGATTAAAAATGACTTGCTTCCACTTGGATGCAAAGCTTCCTAATTACCCACCAGCATTTGGGTGGCAAGTTTGCCACATGAATAATTGTGCGTCCGCAAAAGCGTTCCACTGGCAGGGTTATTAGCAAGAAAACAGGAATTCGGTTGGAAAGCATTAATAAACCTGGAAGACAACAGCTATTATGGTGATTGATCCACTATCCGAGTGTGCCCAACTCATGCAAGGTGGAGGAGCAGAGGTTGTTGCACAGGGAGGGGGTGCTGAGAACTAGGAAGGAAGGCAGGTCAAAGATGAAATCTGGTGCTGTCAGGTTTTAAAGTGCTTAAAAACCCCACACGTCTTTTCCAAAGCTGACTCAAAATGAGATGATTTTAGTACCCTGCAGCGTTTTTTACTTGGGCTGTTGCTTCCTTTCTTTTATTAAACATGGGCAATGAAAGCAGAAGATGTTTGTGTTTGTCACTGGGCAACTTCTGTGTTCATTCCCCAGGACCAGTGATGCTGCTGGCACCCTGAGGAACAGACCCAAATCTACACCTCCTGAGGAGAGTGAGAAAATCACCAAATCCCTTCAAGGGCTCAAAGAAGGATTAAGGAGTGCTGCCCACCATAATGCCAGGAATTTCTGGCTCAGTGCACTGGGGCTGCTGCAGTGCCCTCTTGCCCATGAGCAGCTGTGCACCGGGAGCATCGCTCCTTTCTGCTTGCATGCATCAGGGGTTGTCCTTCGGCATTCACTGGAGTCAGCTTTCAGTCTGTCTGGATAATGATATTGGTAAGGAAAGGAGGAGGTGAACCCAAGCTGGCTCCTCTGGCACGTTAGGAACGTGCACACTTGAAGCGTCATGCTCTTCTGCCCTTCGCCTCCCTGGAAACATCCCTTTTGCACTGCCTTTGCAAGTGTTGAATGGGGGCCCTGTGGCCATAGAGGAGACAGAGCACTAGAAATGCAGGTCTCTCCAGCCAAGACAACCACTGGGGCTGGGTGTAGTCTGTGATATACCCCAAGTTGTTCACATCACAGCATTACGGTTCATGCCAACTGCGCTATAGGGTGTTGAGTTCATTGCAGTATTTTGCCTTCCAAAAGGAAACTAAAACAAACTCTTGCCAGTTTATTATTTCAGCTAATTATGTGAATCAACAGTATTTCATCCAAACCGTTTTAGGAAAATAATTGGAGAACGTTTGTAAAACCCAAGCAACCGTTTTTCTCCTGCCAGGGTGGCAGATGCAAACATAAAGAGTAACATGTCCATACATCTCCAATCTCAACTTCTTATGAAACAAAATAAAAGCAATCTGGTTGTGAACTGATCCAAAGCAAATACAATATTTCAGAACACTCCACATTTGCTTGGTGGGGCTGATTTATATGATGCAATTTAAAGACCAGTATGCAAATATGGAGGGGAAGACTATTTCCCCTTCACACTTTCTTACCTCGCAGACGTTGGTTTTGTTCTGCTTGCAAGCCAGGAGCCCTTGGCCTGCGCAGCAGCTGCCTTTGAAGGATGAGCACTTGACAGGTTTCTATGGCATTTCTGAAAAGGTTTGTTTCACAAGGCAGAGGTTCCCTTTGTCACACACAACATTTTGCTATTTATTGTGTGATCCATGAGATCATCGCATAGCGGCCTTCAAAGTAAGGATTGACAAAAAGCATCCTCTGCCTGACTTCGATTTGCAGATGCTATCTCTATTCCAGGTTTACAGATGGAAAGAGAAGGAGGAAGAGGGCTGTACCTTTCTCGGGAAGCTTGATGCATAGGCTGAATCCCAGTGCTGGCAGCCCCCATGCCACCACCAAGCCCAGGGCAGCAGAATGGAAGCATCCCATGCGCTACCCCCTGTTTTGACACACATCATCTTAGAGGCAGCGAGCTCATTGTGTTTGGGGTTTCCTCCACCCCTTTCCTGAGGAAGTGTTGCTCCAGCCATTGTCTCTGTTCTGGTTTTAGATTTCACAGTTATTTTCCAAGATTAGGTGGCTTTCCAGCAGGTGGAACACCACCTTAGGTCTGTGGCACTGCAGTCCTACTTAGAGGCAATTGCCAAAGTAAATCAGAAACTTAGGAAGCCTGAGAAAAACTGGAAATCACAGACTTTAAAAGTGAAATTACAAAAAGAAAAGGGAAAAAAAAAAAGCAAAAAAGGAGAAAGAAGTGTCAAAAGGACAAAAGGAAAGTTGTCATGTTTGGTAAGGAGGTCATTGGAGGATTTCCAGAACCAATTCAGCCCCACTTCTCAGTTTGCCTTGCTAAACCTTTATTCACCAGTTTACAGTGAGCCTAAGCATCCATCCCTCAGGAGCCACAGGCTTCCCAAGTTAAATCCTCCAGTCCTCCATCCCAGGCTGAAGCCAGGAGTGATGCCAGGAGCCTGCTGCTTGCTGCCATGGACAGAAGCGCTTCTGAATCCTTCCCCAGCTTTACCCTATCCCACTCCTTGTTTTCCAACAAAACCCAAGCCATGTGCTGCTCAAAGGCTACACATGACCAAAACAGTGCTTTACACCCTGGTACTCTCAATATTTGGAGTGTAGTGGCCCCATAGCATCACAGGGAAATACAAGATACCCCCAGGCTGGGGTTTCTCTATATTATGCCTCCTAGGAATGGGGGACATCAGCAGCAAGAATTAAACCATAAATCTAATGGGGGGTTTGCTGCTTTCACCCTATTCCCAGGAGCTGCATTTGTGTCAGTGGTGTGAGGAGTTCTCTCAGGGCAGGGCTGCATCCCAGGACCTGCATGGCCCCGATACCTGGCTTTCACAAGCAAGGCAAAACAGCCACTTAGTGAACGAATGGGAACTCTTATGGCAATGCTGATAAGCAGAGACACTAATACCTGCTTCGATTAAATTCATTTACAACTCAAACTGCTAACCAAAGCTCTCTTCCCCCACATCTGGATAGTGCAATGCTGGCTGTTTCCCTTGGCTCTCTGAGGAATTTGGCTGCTCCTTGGGAAGTGACCTGTAATGTGTAAAGCTGATTCACTGCGCTGGTGGGCTGGGATTCCCAGGATGTTGGAGGCCTTTTCTGTAGTGAAACACTCTTGACATGGAGGTGAAACAAACTGCACCGTGTTGCATCCATAAGCAGTTTTCAATTAGCACTGAAGTCTGGCTCCAGAATCAAAGTTCAGGTATTCCCAGTCCGAGGGTTGTTGGGGTTGAGCGTAGCTTGAGCTGGGCCATTTATTTTCTCCACACTGACTTTTCTGCCATCTTTATTTTCCTTTATTAATATTCCCCTTCATGAACCTTGGTCTGGGATGTGCGTACTCCTTGTTCTTGTGCTATAAGCAGCATTCCCCCACCAGAACACAGCCGCGACTTCATGGCTTGAATTTGCGAAGGCACTTTGTTTCTTATGGAAGCCATGTTACCAGTGGGGAAAAGCCCCTTTATTTTCATGGCCAAGCCGCCTGTTCTGCTTCAGATGACAATGTGGCTGTTTCCATGATGACACACTGCCCTGTGTTGAACAAGCCGGCCCAGATGCTATTTGAGCTCTGTGTGGCCAGACTTTATCAGATTTATCCTGTCTAGAGGGAGTCACATCACAAATAAATAACTTGAGCAGTACATTGGAGTGCTTGAAAAGCAAATTCTTTGGCTTCCCCCTTTCTTCTCCTCCTTATTTATAGGGCCATTAATGAATGCACCCGGGCTAGAAGTGAAATGGTGACACCCTCACCATGCTTCCTCTCCATGATGGTTTATTTGGAGTCCCTTTTCCCTCTTCCCCTCTAGAGCCTCCATACACTGCAACATAGTCCAAGTTGCTGCTGCCCACCCAGGAGGGTGGCCAGCAAAGGAGCAACCTGTGAGGCAGGAGGACTTTATTCGTGCCCTCCCTGAAGGACGAGAGTTCTGCCACCCATCCTTGCCCCTAAAGCTCTCCCATAGCGGGTCCGCCAGCACTGAATCTGATTGCAGATGGGAAGGACGATGGTGCCCTCTTGGATGGGTCAGCAACAGGCACTGGCTTTCTCTGCAGTGCTGCTCCTTTCATTGCCATGGTGCTGCAAACACGACAAATGCCAGAGCTCTTCAGCCATTTTCCTCCAGGAGAAGTCAAGTTTTAATGATTAACCTTTATAAATTACACCAGCAATGCTCTAAATAATAAATAGTTCCTGGCCAGGTCTAGCCCTCTGAGCTATTATTCTCCAGCATGATATGCTGAGCTCCATCTGCATTTATTTTCCATACTGTATTCAAGTCCTCTTATGTCATTGAGATAAGCAGTCAGGAGATATGTGTTTTCCAAAATGATGTCCTCATTCATCATTTCTTCCTCACTGCTCAGCCTGATTACATTTAATTCAAGAAGAAAGAAGCCTTGCCTGGGCCCACTGAGCATATAAGGTTAAAAAAGCAATACAAATGAAGCAACAGCTTCCTGGAGAGATGGCTACAGAACACAAAATAACAGCATCCCTTATCAGCACCGGGGCCGTGTACTCTGCCTCTCATTTCCAGAGAAAACTCAGAGCACAACTGACCCATTCATCAAGATCAGCAGGTACAACTCTGCTTTAAACACATATGTACAACAGCAACCACCCTCCCCATTAACAGAGGATGAGCTTTGAGCCCTGATTTCATCGGCTATTAATGCAAAGCTTAATTACAAATAGAGGCAAGGGAGTGAGAGCCTACTGCCGCCCGAGCCCTTTCCGGTGACACTTGGCTTAGTGAGGAATATCTTTTGTTTCAACAAGTTTCTCTGTCGCAGTGTTTGGCTGCTCCAGGGTGCAGCAGGGAGAAATAATGCCAAGATGTGTTTATGCACAGTGTGAGCAGAGGTTTTCCAAGCCCAGTGAAGGATTCCTCCTGACTTTGCACACCCACCCTCCCTGTGGCTGCCTGGGATGCAGCTCCGGATGCATGGAGCTTCCTAAACAAGCAGGGGGGAGAGGGAGCCCTCACCAGAAATGCTTGCTCATCTTCTGCAGGGATGCAGCCACTGTGAGCTGCTCTTTGCCAGCCTATGAAGAACGGTGCAGGCTGAGCCAGCTCTGAGCCAGGGAGCTCTGCCCGGGCTCCGCTGCTTGTCCCCGCATTGCTCAATGGCAGAGATGATGCTGTTGGGAAGACCTGTGGGGTGCAGGCAGGGCTCAGCTCGGCGTGGGAATCCACGCATGGTGCCAGTGGGAATGAGCATTGTGGATCCTGGCTGGTGCACAGGTTCTGTGGGGTGGCAGTGACAAACCTCCCTCAGCCCACTCCTCTGGACAAGCTGTGCTGGCTGCCGCAGGGCCAGGCTGGCAGCCGTGCCTTTGCAGAGGGGATTTCCCACTAGGAAAAGCGGTTTGTGTATTTGCTGTAATCAGACTTCAAAGAAATGCTGAAGGAGCCAAGGAAATGAAACACATACTGAGCCAGCCAAACAGGAAAATAAACACAGGCAAAAGGAGCCAGAGCCTCTGATCAAATGAACTCGGACCAAAACCCCATGTTTAGAATGAAAATCAGAAGGGTCTTAAAGAGCTGGGTGGCTTCCAGCATGTCCACAGGGCAGCAGACCCACGGCTCCAAGCTTTGCACTGCAGCCACAGCACCGGTTATTCCCATCACCCCCATGTATGTTTTGATCAACACTGATTTGGAGAGACCACTGTTACTCAGTTTGCATTAAATGCAAATTATTGTAGACTCCTAAAATGGTTTGGGTTGGGAGGGACCTCAAAGCTCCTCCAGTTCCAACCCCAGCCATGGGCAGGGATGACTTCCATAGAGCAGGGTGCTCCAAGCCCCATCCAACCTGGCCTTGAACACTGTCAGGAATGGGGCAGCCACAGCTTCTCTGGGCACCCTGTGCCAGTGCCTCACCATCCTCATAGTGAGTGGTCATAACACACGTGGTCATGGGCTGAATGGAAAACTAAGATTGCACACTGGAAGATTTTTATAGCAGAGCCACGTCCAGGAGCAAGAAAACAGTGAGATACCAGCAAGCCACCCAAGGGGGCTTTTTGTAGCAAGCAGCAGTTACTGGGGATGCAGCCAGCGCACAGACTGGTGGCTTCTGGCACAGACACATGACGCAGTTTCTAGGGTACCAGAAAAGCAAACGGAGCTGGAAAAGCAGCAGCCCATGACCTGTCTCTCCCAGGGGCTGTCTGGGCCCATCAAGGCCGTATCCAACCTGCCCTTGAGAGGAATGCCCAACACATGGGTGAGGGTGCAGGGCCCTGCACGACAGACTGGGACAGCAAGGGAAGGAATGGGTATTATCCCTTTGACGTTACAAAAGCAGGCAAAATGCAGTTATAACCACCCAAACTGGAGTCCTGCCAGGACATCTGGGCTAATGGTCTTGCTCTTGCAAGAAGCGCCATGGGATTTCTGTAATGATCACAAGTGGTCAGGTCCTTGGTTTCACATCTCATTTGGAAGATAATGAAGAAGTCTCCCATTTATTTTTGTTCTGAAGGGAGGTAAGGACAAATTGACTGTGTCAAAGGGCACGAGGACTTAGAAACGTAGATTCGTTTGCTTGAGATGTGACTGGGAGCTCTGACAGTCAGGAGAGCGGCGGAGGGAGAGCAAGAAGCGAGGAGGAAGCACGTGTGGTTTCATAGGGCTCCTGTTAGTGCTCCAGCTTATTCTGGCTGTGCTGTGACTCCAGTGACATTGCTGAAAGGAAGGTGAATCTTTTTTCATGTGAGTTATTCCTGCTGTAAAATATATTTGGAGGGAATGAGTATATAAAGCTATCTCTGAGATAATTGGCAAGGATACTCCACTCTCCCGTGAAGGTTATGAGTGGGTTACAAGAGGGTCTTCAGTTAAAACTCAAAGCAATAAGAAATTAATAGATCTTGCAGTGTCAGTCCCAAGGCAGAGGATCATGATAAACTGGAAACAGGCACAGGCTCTCTGAGTTACAGAAACGGGGGGGAGAGAGACATCAGTCCCCTGGGAGCTACAGAGGTTCAGACTGACACCTCTGCCGAGCACAAGCGTGATGATTGACAATGAAAGTTCACTGCAGTTGGAGGGGACAGATATTGCCTTATCCTCTGAGGAGCAAGGGTGGCATCTCCAGAGACTCTGCCTGTTGCTTGCACCGAATAGGGAGCTCTGCCCCAGGAAGCTGCACCAGCAGCATGGGCGAGTGCTGCCTGTTAAAGTGAAAGCTGCTGTGCTCAAAGACAATGATTCCCCTCTTTCCAGCCATGATTATGTCTCTATCTAGACCCTTTGCTCAGCTGCATCACCCCTCTTTTTCTGCCAGGAGCATAAGGAAAAGTGAACACACCCTAGAAAACTGTAGGGATGGGTTTGGACAAGAGGAAGAATGGGCAAGGGCTGTTCTGGAAGGTCGTTACGTGGGTATTGGCTGTTGTATAAATGGAACTGCCGGAGAGAGAAAGAACTGGCTGTGATGTTGATGAGAATGAGTAGTTAAATGAACGCAGTTTGGGTTGCAAAATATAGACTGCCATTGGGATCAGTACTGGAATCAGTTTAATTAATTTGTATGATCAATAACCTGGAAGGATGAAGGCACAGACCAGCAATGCAATTTGTTCATGCTGCAAAACAAGCATGGAGCTGTCAACAAATGGGGCAGTGCTCTCCAGGTTGGACCTGGAGGAGGGAGGTGCATGCAGAAAGCATGGAGCAGAAACCGATGCCCCAGGATCTGGGCTGGCAGCT
The DNA here is from genome assembly GCA_024733675.1 of Psilopsiagon aymara. Lineage (NCBI taxonomy): Eukaryota > Metazoa > Chordata > Aves > Psittaciformes > Psittacidae > Psilopsiagon > Psilopsiagon aymara. The sequence goes on from JANRGW010010784.1 coordinate 22,047, forward strand.
GGGAGACCACCCCATGACTCTTTGTGAGATGGGACAGGGCATGGCATTGGCAAAGGAGGAGGAGGAAGAACTGAGCTTAGACTCACTGGGTCTAAGATCAGCTTTCAGGTGAGTGGGGACACAATGTAAGCTGAAAGTGCTGGTGGCAGGGCTGCCTGTGACTACACCACCCGTTCAGGAGCTGCAGGAGAGCCCTTCACGGAAGGGCTGATGCTCATTAGGTTAATTTCTCGAAAGACTTTGGGCACAACTGATCAAACACATTACCTCTTATTGTTCCTCCTTAGCACTCCAGGGGGAGAAATGTGGCTTCCCCTCACTCTGGAGGAGACACATGCACAGCTCTCCTGGCAGCATGAGCCCCGCAGGGCTGGAAGTGCACTTCAGAGCCGAGATGCACCAGCCAAGCCGTGCAGTGATGGTAAAGGGGGGCTCACAATCCCCCTCCCATTGCTGGGGCTGGCAGCAAGGGGCAACACTCTGCAGCCATCAGCAGGGGACATCAGCATGGCTCCTGTTTCTGGAGCAAAGGAAAGGGAGAGAGCGTGCAGGAAGGTAAAGGACATAAATGTCGGTCCTTGGGGAGAGAGGCTGAGAATTCCCTCGTGTTTGCTGATCTGCAAACCTTGTCAGAGGCTTTCAATTCTCTCGGAGCACAGAAAGGAAGAGACAGATGCTGAGATAATTACTACCCTGGCAAAGAACTTCTTCTTGTATCCAGAAGGAGAGTTATGGCCTCACAGCTGTCTCCAGGATGGAGTGAAAGCATTTCTCCATGGTACATTGCAATGGCAATTAATTTTTCTTGATAAGCTTAAACTAACCTTTATTTTAAAAAGGAAGATAACTTGTTGTACGAAGCATCTTCTAACCTGGCATTTACCAAGGACAATGGAATAAGCATTTGAAAAGCAATTAAGGTACCTTCCCAGTGTCTTTGTGAGATGCTGCAGCTCCTGAGGCACCTCTTGCTCAGGATGACTCCGTGCTTCTTCTTCCACAGCACGTTTTGAAGTGCTCAGGCCTCTCAAGCCCAGCCCCTGGGGCCAAATCTTGGCACAGGCTCTCTGAAACAGGAAGCTATTCCTCCTGGAGGGTTGAGCAGAGGGTTGGACCATTTTCCTGCATAGCAGACATGTGAAACAGGTCGAGTTCTTATCTCCCAAACAGAATTCATTGGGAAGCCTTTTTGAAGAGTTCCTGTCCTTCAGCAAATGATGAGAAAATGCCTCCCCTTGACCCCGGTGCTCTCCTCCAGTTTTAACAAAAGACTTCCTCCCTACATTAACTTTCCTGAAGTGCTTTGGAAAGGAAGAATGCCATATAAATGCTCAATAGCATGCTATTATACTAAATAATCCTTTATCTTAATGGAAGCAATATTTGGACCATTTTAAAGAATGCATTCTAGCTTTTTCATCAACAAAACCGTTGTAAAAATACATAAGTAATTATTGCCAGGGACATGACAATATCTCATTCAAAATTACAATAGAGGAGGCAGCACTGAGCTGAAAGGTACAGTCCATGGCAAAACTATCACCTCAGTCCTGCTGATGCTTTTCTTTGGAAGCATTTAGTCAGGATTTAGCACAGAAATGTGACCAGCTCCAAAATAAAAGAAGGCATCTCCAGAAGAGGTGGAACCCTTCGGATTCTGCCCTGTGCACATAGCAATTAAGCTGTTGAGGGAAAGGTTTTCCCAGAACCATCCATTGGAAAGGACTTTAGCCAGGGTCTTAGACTCTTTTTCTTTACTTCTACTGATGGAAATAAGCTTATGCCAGAAGGAAATCTGATACAGGTAATACAGAGCAAGGCTGTGGGCACGTGTCCAGCTTGCAGCTGGGTCCTGAGGGCCCTCAGGTGAGAAAACCTCTGCATTTACACACTCGCACTGCTGGGAAGACCCATCCAGTGATCATAAGGTGCTTGGGCAGAGCCACTCTGGGCTGCACAGGCTTAGCGTGCTCTCAGCAGTGTGTGTGCCACTGTGGTGATGCTGTTCCCAGGGACGGTCTGGGCTTTCACCAAGAGCTGAGCCACAGATAGAACCCAGCCTGGTTTGGGTTGAAGGGACCCCAAAGCTCCTCCAGCTCCAACCCCTGCCACGGGCAGGGACATCTTCCATAGAGCAGTGCTCCAAGCCCCTGTGTCCAACCTGGCCTTGAGCACTGCAGGGATGGGGCAGCCACAGCTTC
>JANRGW010010786.1:9165-22042 GCA_024733675.1 Psilopsiagon aymara
GCCACAAGTCAAAAACACAGTGCTGCACCAACTACCGAGAAGGAGAAAAATGACTGCTACTGCTGAACCCATGACAATAATAATAATAATAATAAAAAAAAAAAAAATCAGTTACCTAGTTTGCCATCTTTAACAGACGGTTCAGACAATCATATAATAGCAGGAATAATTTATTCTCAGTAAGTTCAAAGGAACTTAGAAGATTTTAGATTGTTGGATGTACTGAATTTTAAGATTTTGGATGAATCTCAGAAACATTAAAGACTTGCAATATTTATGTGGAAAATATTAAACACCAGTGTGTGCATACTATTCTTTAAAGTATGGGTATTTAAGCTCACTTTTCTGAAAAAAGAGGTTGTCATGCCAGTTTCTCTTGCTACCTTTTCACCCTGCAAAACAAATCTTATTTTACCTAATCGCAATTAAAACAGCAATTCAGAATAAAACCCATTGTGGGAATAAATTTTGGTTTTGTTGGAACAGAAAAATGCAGCAAGGTACAGAAACCTATATTTCATAATTTCATAGCTGCATTGACTTTTCTGTCTAAAGCTTTGAACCTCCAATTTTCATTATGCTTGCTATGGAACTGCTTTGTAATTGGAGAAGAACATACAAGAAGAAAGAAATGAAGACATAATAATCTTTAATCTCCATGTCAAAATTTAAAAAAAATAAAAGATTCCAGTCTTGCAAAGAAATAGAGTCAATTCCTGGGCCATTTTGAGGGTTATGGTTGAAACCCGCATGAAGTGTGAAACTTGGCTTATATAGTATATTATGGCTTACATATTAGGAAAAAAAATTGTTTGCTATAAGGGTGGTAAGACACTGGAACAGGTTTCCCAGAGAAGTTGTGGATACCTCATCCATGGAAGTGTTCAAGGCCACGCTGGATGAGGCTTGGAGCAACCTGGTCTCAAGGAAGGTGTCCCTTCCCATGGCAGAAGCATTCGAACTAAATGACCTTTAAGATGCCTTCCAACTCAAACCATGGTATGGTTCTATGATTCTATTCTATTCTATTCTTCCAGTAACCATCAAAGGAAAGATGTTAAGTAGCTGTTGAGAAATACTATTGAGAATCACAGTGACAACACTCTGGTTTACTTGGCTATTCCATTTCCAACATCACCTAGAACTTTGCAGTGTTAATTACTGACCTCAGTTCAAGAGGATTTTGATACCCATAACATTTGCTTTCTATTTGGGTAATGCCTTTGCCATTGCCTTCACGGAAAAAGAACTCTGGCTGCCTTGAATAAAGATGGAGTAAGGTGTGACCAGTCCAAGCCATACAGTACCAGCTATTTCTATAGCCATTGTCAACAACCTGCTGATTAGACTTTGGAATCTTCTGCCTGAGTACCTACAGCAAGTAAACATAAATATTGAGAAGGAAAAAAAAAAAAAAATTTTCGAGTCTTGTATGCAACTAAAAAGAGTCTCCAGCACAGATTTACTGAGAAACAGAAATGGTATATAATCTTAGCAGAGGCTGCATTAGTATGTCATGTGATGAGTTAAAAAGTTGTATCAAAACACAGATCCTTTTTTTCTATTAACTTTGTGGCTGGGTTTACCCCAGCTTCCTGGATCACTTCAATAAAATGAAGCACAGCTTCATAAGCTCTTTGTTTTTATTACAGGAAGTAAAAAATAATCCTATGTCTCTTGTCCTTTCCAGCAGCTCTATCACACAGTCTGAACCTTTCAAATGTTAACTGTACTTCATTAAAAACACCCATCCTTATGGTAAAGTTTCGATGCTGCAGACTTTTCCATATGACATAACAACTGCGTAGATATTTAATGTATTTGCACACCCACACATGGATAATAAACATAAATAAATATAAAACTGCTCATGGTAAAGAAAACATTAACTTACATTTTCTTTAAAAAAAATAAAGTAAAATATACAGCAAAAAATATTGTGCACTCTCTTGAAAAAGATACCAAATTATGATCTGTTTCTTTTGCTCCTAAATCTGAAAGAAATTTCTGTGTGACATGTAATGCAAAAAAAATCTGTAATTGATATACTTTTCATAAAGCAATAACTTGAATAAACATTTTAGTCAAATTTGACCTAGATGATGAGAGATAAAATGTCCCTCTAGTGTGTTTAATGCAAGTACCACAGTTACGTTCATCAATGTTAGTTTACTGGGGCAGGAAGAAGATGAGAAACACCAGCTCTGTTAATGCCACTAGAAACATTTTGAGCAGCCTGGTGTTATTTGTTTTCTTCTGATATCTGTACTTCACTGCAGATGTTAATGTCAAGCTCACTGAAATTATTGTAGAATTTCTTCAACAGCAGACAGAGAAAGTAGAAAGACCTTTTAAATGCAGAATATTGTTTTACTCTCACAATGATTTCAGTACTAGAAATACTTCATAAGCTAAAAGTGATAAATATTCATGTGCATTAAATATATTCATTTGGTAGAATTATTCATAGTAGGGGAAATTATGTAGTCAGTTTCTTTTGGAATCAGTGCTAGTTTCAACTGAACAAAGATTGCATGACTTGGCCTGTGTATTTAGCATGATAAATAGCCTATGATCAGCACAATGACACTCTTTGGTGCTTTAGTGACTCCACTTCTTTTTCCCCCACACATGGATTCGTTTCTTCCACAGAGATCAGCTTAATCCTGTGCTGTTCTTACCAAGAAAGAAACATAAATTTAAGGGTCTACACCTGTCTCTCAACTGCTCCATCAGGAGTAAGTTTGGGCCAAAAAATCACTGACTTCTTCCGAGAGCCTAATTGAGTTACAAAGGAGTTAGAAATTGCCTGTTGCTCACTGTGCTTTTGACTGGAACTGATAAAAGTCAGTATCAGTTTCAGCAATAGCTGATTATAGCAGTTGGGCTTAACTAGGTGTATGTGAAGAAAACATGTGGAAGCATAAAATAGGAAATATCTTACAGATGCACACAGTCCCTAATTACTTTTCCCTAAAACCATATTCACAGAGTCAGAATAATGGCTGTAGGCTTCTACAAAAGGGTTGAATTCTTGGCTTCTTTCTTTTTTTGTTATCCAAAATTTCTTTTATGCTAAAAAAATATAAAATCTAATGTAAAATCCTTTCTTTGTGTGATAAGCATGTTGCAAGTAGTGCAGAGTCATCAAACTTCATTTGTCAGGCTTTTAACATTAGAAATTGAAAGAACTGCAGCACTCACTGATTTCTGAGCCAGGCAAAATTAGTTTTCAGATTCCCAAACACATACTATTGAGAGAGACAGGTAGCATAAGTACACTCACTGTATGTGGTCTATATATTTGCCCACTGCTGCATATTACTGCTGTGGAACATACGTTACTTTGGAGGCACAGCTATCTGAAAACTGTATGAAATTTAAACTAGCTACTACATATTCAGGGGAAAACCGGCAGATCACAACTATAAAATTAATGTTCCCAAAAGAGTTTTAAATGAGATGTTTTAGATTCTTTGGTAATCTCTGCAGTCAGCTGAAAGTAATATGCAACAAATTTAATGCCCTCTGCTTGCACAATCAAAAATTCATTATTCTATTTTTAAAGACTGCTAAAGCACCCAATATTTGAGATTTGTTTTCATATTCACAATTATGAAATGTTCATTTCAAATAAAAAGTATCAGCATGGAATTAGGGATTAGATATTTTTTGCAGTTCCTTGTCTCCTGTTTAGTATATCTTCTAAAGAATAATAATATGACTTTTTAAAAACACACACTGAGTTTTAGGGGTTTTTTTTAGAATGACCCTTGACATTTTTCCTTTGAATGGTTGTGAGATTTCCTAGTGTTAACAGCAAGGAACAAGCCAGGGAGAACTCCACAATGACAAGCATTAACAGCAGAATGAAAGAGTGCCAGAGGGCCTGTCTTGGAGTCCAATCTGTTCAGAGAAGAGACAGCAAACTGCTATTCCCAATTTACATACCTTTGCTCTGCTGTGAGGCACAGGGGCAAAACTGTGTCTAGTGAGAGCTGTGTCATGTGCATATTTATCTCAATGTAGTAAGTATAGGGACTTAAAAGAAACAAAACATATAAAATATGCACCCTAACAACAATATCAAGATGAAAAATACAAAAGACCTTTCCACAGAACAATTGATGAAAAGCTTGCGGTGTAACCCAACCTTTTGAGAGGGAAGCCAAGATTAAAGTCAATCTGGATTCTAGTGCGCAGATAGAAAGCTCTCATGCTTTGTGTATTCTTTTGTCATTGTTGTTTTGTTGAAGCAGCTGTGGAATTGCCTCGTATAAATGATGATAGAATAAAGACAGGAAACTATCTGCCAACTCTATCAAAGAGCAAGATGGTCTCAAGTATATTTTTGAAATAGAAAGTAATTGAACAATAATGTTTTAAAAGGCCTGGAGTCTCAGAATTATACTCTGTACAAAGGGAGGAGACTTTCATCTTCTTACAATTCTGTTGTTGCTGGTTTATATCAGGAAAATGGAGGAATGAGGAAAAGCCTAATCAGAATATACCTTTATCTGAGCCTGATGGTCACTTGTAATACTGATGCACCAAAAGAAGATATTATGGATGATTTGGATGATCTCGTAAGACAAAATCTGGGAATTAAAAAACTTTTTTAGCATAGAAATGTGACAATTTCAAAAGACTCTTCTGTGAACTCCAAAGTAGCCTTTTGACTGGTTAAATAAAGAAGCCATGATATTCAATCAAGTTATATTTTTTGCATTTTGGATTCTGATTTTCCATTGGTTTCAAATGATTGCTCTTAATACAACTTCATAACCTTAAATTAGTAGTTGAATGTGAGTCTTAGGTTATATTTTAAGTTTTTTAATAAAAAAGAAATAGTATCTGGCATACAGGATGCATTTTTTTAAAAAATAACGAAGCACTAGGCAAGATCTTGCGTTACAGTAAAGCATCAAACTGAAAGGCATGATCTAACCAATTATGATGTGTTTGGCTGCTGAATCCAGTACAGTCCTCAAGAACTTGTGTGAGTATATAAAAGGGATTTTTTTTTCTGTGTTGAAGAATTTGCTAATGCTTACAAACAGATGTTTTTGCTATAGCTGTTTTCCTATTTTTATTTTTATTTTTTTTTCCTGGAATGGAATATTTGCTGTTTTTTTCACTTGAAATGTACTCATTGAAAAGAGAAAAAATAATTCAAAAAATATCCTTATGCTTGATTGGCCAGGCACTGAAAGGCAACACTTTAAGACCTTCTTTATCCAGAACAAAAATAGAGATCATATAGTGATATTAAAAGGTCTGAAGAAAACTGAATGGCTTCTAATCACTAGCTGACCATCCAATCACTGAAAGAAATCATAGAAACACATAATATTTTGTTATTTCCTGTGAAAGGTAACAGTTCACTGTGGCTATTGGATGATATAGTTATCAGAACTTTCTTTATAGTGTTACTGTATTTTAAAAATCTTAGGTTTAGGAAATAATATTTTTTTTTTCCCTCCACACAGTTCACAAACAGTCTATTGAATGTTTTAACTATATTTGCAAAGCATTTGAGAAATAGTTTATGGACTTAATAGGAACGCAGTCCAATAAGTTTCTCTTTTATGTCTCTGAATTCCATTCTAGCTAGCTTAGTGGACATTGTGAGGAGAATAAACTTTATCTCATTGTTAGAATACCATATATTGAGAAACCATGTTAAAGACGCTATCAAAGTGCATTTATACGCTCACAAAGTGCATTTGATATCTATTACATTTGAAGAGTGAGGTCTGCGGTAGACAAGCTCAGGAATCAAGAGCCAGCTAAGCACACTATAACTTTTGAATAAATGAATGCTTTTAGCTGTTGCAGTCTAGATTTCTGCCTCCCACTACAAACTTTCCTCCTTAGAAGAACAGATGAACTTCTCAGGGGAACTGATACGCTGGGGTTTGTTTGCATCTGACAGAAAATGATGTCACCAGCCAGGTTTAAATCCTTGCATGGGGGGTTACTGTGTCTAATGAATCTTGTTAAATTAGGATAGCTTAATATAAAAATATATGAATTATTATGAATTTGTTCTTTTCATCTGTGGTTTCTAATAAGCACCAACAGCAATCAGTACAGGAATACTATATAAAGCAGCTTAATTTTAAGTGGAAAAAACACCAATTCAAAACACAGTATTTAGGTGTCAAAGTGCTTATCAAATGTTTCTTAGCTTCTTGCGTTTGTTTTGGTTTTCTTTTTCTTTCTTGATTCTGATCTTCAGTGCTTGCTTGGATTGTTTTACTATCTTTAGTTGTTTGTATTTTTTTCCTAGGAAGATAATATGCATATTTCACCAGATATTCTAGAGAAGCTGAGTTAACTCTAGGCAAACCAAACAGGGAATAAAGAAGGCTGAATTGAATCTTGAAAATTGTCTTTCCTTGTAGAGAAAAGAGCATTAGACAAATGAATGGTAACATACTCATTAAATACAGAAAGCCAAAGAAAACAATTTTTTTCTTTTTCTTAGTCTTCTGATTTTTATTTATAATGCATGAACATTTATTTTCTAATATAAAAATCACATATCCAGACAGTATCAAGAGATTGATCAGTAGTGTTAATTCGTGGTATAGTTACTTCCTTAAACTATAATATTGCTCTTCTTACTAAACATAAAAATCTATAAGAATTTCTGCAGATGGCAACAATTTACTTTTTCCTCTCACCTCAAACCAAGGTAGCAAATATTCATTTGCAAATTTTCTGAAAGAAATGATAGACTCCTCTTTTCAAGGGCTTGATTTGCTAACAGCAACTAAGTGTGGCTCTAATTTTGCATGAAACGGAACATGTCAGGTATCCAAAAATCAAATTCACTTTTAAGTAATTATTGTAGAAATTATTCAGTAAGAGTAGAAAGAAGAGCTATTCTCTATCGTTTTTAGAACCTGTTCCAGCAGCTTGTCTCTGGAGTTAAATAGAGCTGTCTTGATCATTTTTACATATAGACTTCCTTGAACACTAAAAAGAATTATAATCACCTGATTATAAATTCACTGTTAATATAGCCTTAGAGCTGAGAACATTTCACTCCAGTAGTTAATTTAGTCTGTGGTAAATTCTCACTGTTATTTAATGTCATTTATCACCTGCTGTTTTGTCTTACTGTGAACATCCTGCCTGCCCTGTACTGTCTACAGTACATGGACCTTCTGTGACTTTAATGCACTCAGAACAAAGGCTCCAAAGTGCTTCTATCGGGAGGATTTGGCAAGTTGCCGTAGATATATTCAAGCCATTTTGCTGCCTGTCACTCCTTGCTTTACAAATTGAACTCCGAGGAGAGGTAAAAAGGGTCTATGAGGCATTTTTTTTTTCTGGGAAGAATATGCTAATAAAGCGCCATCAGCAGGAAGCAGGTTGTGTCTGAAAGAGTTTTGTCAACTCTGAATTAATTTTGTGTGTTAAGAAACACGGGGGTGCTTCTAGAGCCAGTCTGTGGTAATTAATCCTTCCTGTTTCTGGAAGAGCAGAACTGTAATAAATGCAGCCCAGATTTAACAGATGTGTGCACACAATGTCTGCTTTATGAGGAGTAAAACAAAATGATGGGTATGGAAAAAAAATGTTGATTTAAAAAAATTAAAACAGTATGGAAAGTACTAAGGTTGGAATTCCCAGTGTTTATGCAAATGCTGTATTCCTTTAAATGTTAGCAGACAGTATGGTTTTGGAAACATCTGTCAGAGTGGCTGGATGCTGTAAAGAAACTGAAAAGGACAGATGTTACTTAAGCTTGTAAAAATAAGCCCTACTGAAAAACAGAGAGATACTTGAGATCTGAGCCACAATCTGCTTAATCTAGATGGCTATGGAAGATGGCTTACCAAGACAGAGTAGTAATGAACTAATCTAAGAATTTTTTGCCATCACTTCACCATAGACTGTAAAAAAAAATTTAAATTGTTTTTGGAATACAACAGTATGATTCGGGTATCTTTAACCTCTGTGGGATCAAGATAAGGGCAGACCAAGTGGAAAAAGTGTGTTTCATGTTGTGCAAAGATTTTCAGAAGGAATATGTAATATCTTACCAAAATATCTTAGCCATACTTTCCCAAAAAATGCTAATTCAGTGAATGGTGTGATTGTTCAGATTTCACTGAAGTCTATTATAAGCCTCTTATTTATTTCAGTCATGAAAGATCGCCCATTAGATCCTATGGACAATGTCACCTCTGAAGAACAGTAAAATCGCATAACTCCTGAATTTCCTGCATAGAACATATGCAAGAACTTTTCATTCGACCTAATTTTAGATTTTATTTTGCTTGAGGGACTATTTTGTTTGTGGTTTTAACAATAAAAAAAAAAAAACAACAAAAAACCCCAAAAATCAAACCAAACATAAAAGCATTAAAACAAATCACATAATTTTTTTCTTCATGATCCTTTGTCATATTCATAGTGCATGTCCTTCATTTAGATGTACCTTCATGCTGAGCCATTTTAACAGCTATACAACTGAATACATAGCTTAAATATATAATTTTAGAAGGAATATATGATTTTGGGGTTTATTACTGATTTTAGTCCTCACAAAGAAGTAGAATACCTAAGGACACTTCATTTAAAGTTTAACACAATTGCCACTTAATGGAGAGCTTGAAGGTTGCTTTAATTTTCTATCTCAGCTATGACTGTAACTCATAGACATATATACATATTTGACACTTTTTAATGCTGTGTCTTTAAACATCAAGACTTCTGTTGAATTGGAGTAGCCACAGCACTACCTGTATGCTAATAATGGCTTATAATTATTTATTTCTATAAAAAAAAAAAACCTTACAAGGACAAATGAATTTAAGGAGATTGAATTACAGTGTGAAGTATAATTCAAAATACTAGAATCTACAACCTGTAATTCATTAAAATTCAAACTTTTTTAGCTAATCCTTTCAGCTCATGAAAGTCTAGTCATAGGTCTGTTTCAATTACTATTCAGTAAAAAATATGACACCTAAAAGATTTTTCCATTGCTTAATTTAGAAGGATTAAGGAAGTATATTAAGAAACTAAACCTCACAAACAAGTGTGTTCTCTAGATTCTGAGCAGAATTCAGCGTCATCTTCATAAAAACTTCCAGATTTGTGGATTGAATTCAGTGATCCTCAGCTCTGATTTGGAATATACTATCTGTTTCTCTTTTCACAACCATTCATCTCATTAGTAACTTTATGGAATTTTATTTGCCAATGAAATCATTCCTTTATTGAATAATTGAATGGCTGCCCATGGCAAATGTTGGTAATATATATAAACATTTAAATATAGACTGAACATGAGAGATAATTTGTATTTAAAACTTTCTGCAGATGTATAGTTTTGTGTATATGTGAGTCTTGGACAGCACTAATAGGGTTTTAGTTATGTGAATTTGCATATTAAAATGATTTATTAGGAAAAAAGGACAAATTATATGCTTGAAAAGATGGGAAAAGGTGAATTATTCACACTGCCAAATTTTGGGCTGCTTGTCTTCAATATTCTTGATCATTCTCTAGAACACACATTTTTCTTTTAAATCTATTGATTATCAGCTCCTAATCGTAGATCCTCTGACATATGTCGGTGCTAGATACCTAAAATAGCCAAATTCAGTAGCCAAATTCGCACATGGCATATATCCATTAAAGCCAGAAAGCCACTCTAGGTTTATTCTATCTAAATCAGGTTTGGACTATTCTCATATTTCAGCAAAATTATAGCACTTGTCATTTCCAATTTAAGAGGAGATATGTGAAAGGCTGTTATTATTCTTAAACAAGTGTTCACAGAAGAGGCTGAGTCACAGGCTCCTTCCCCTTACCCTTGCAAATGACTTGGACAACTACCTTGCTGGATTTACTGCGACTTTAATAGTGTGAAGCTCCAAGCAATTGCCATTCTGGCATTCGCAACATCTCACATCTGCTGTTGTGTCACTGAATATTTAGTAAAGTTGTGCAAGGGCTTGTGGTTTGTGGGTTTTTTTCCGTTTACAAATTTAGAAATTAGGACTTAAAAATCTGTGCATCCTGATTAAGAATAAATATTTACTTATTTTGTAATTAGCATTGACTATTTTGAGAAAATTCTGTTCCATATTTTGAGTTTTCGCTCCTTGTTCTTCCTGCATTTCAGAATTGCTAAGAAAATAATGACTCCTTTCTTGATAAAGGCTTTCCCTTTTAACTTAGAAATTAATTGGCTGCTTTAAAGGAAACTTGCTTATTTTCTGCTTGGAAAATTATCTCTTAACTTGGTAGAGTCTCCCATTCCTGCTAAAGACTGTGCAAGTAGCTGCAATGGCACAATCTGTCTTCCTTTATCAACTGGTGCTTTGTCTTGCATTGGAAGATACTGCAGGTGTCTATGTTTGGTCAATTATCTTCTCTTTGATAGATGACCAGGTTTTTAATTTTTATCCCCATATTTTTTTCAGATAATTACAAAATGTAAATAAGACCACTTTTATTCACACAGAATTATTTCCCAAGAAGACCCCAGCAAGTAGGTTCCCACATGAAAGTCATCCCTTGCTATTGGCATCTGTCCCTTTTTAAATTGAGCTTAGACAGGACAGTATTTTTTGCATTGACTAATGTTTTACAAGATTGGAGTCAATGCTGAAAAATCTATGCTAATATACTTGTTGAAAGCAGTGTCATTACTGACATGCAACATGCTCATGTTGGGTTGTAGTTAATAGGTCTACATCCGGCTGTTGACCCACTATCAGTGATGCTCCTCGGGGTCTAATTCTAGGGCCAGTTCTGTTCAACATGTTTATCAACAATCTGGATGCAGGAGTTGAATGCACCGTTAGCAAATTTGCTGCTTCAAAACTCCTGAAGAACATTTCAGAATAAGAGAATAAGAAAAATTCATGCAAATGAGGTACATAACAAATTTGGGATATGGGTAAAATGGTGATGTGTTGGTTTTATTTGAGTGGTGTTTGTCTTATTTCGGTAAGAGTATTTGAGGTGAGTATGCTATTTTTTTGAATTCATTCTGACTTCTGTAATAGAATTATATTGAAAAGCATACCTAAAGCATAGGCGTTGCTATATTTGTGTGCCTTTAATTATAAATATATGTGAATATAAATACTTAACTGGCATGGGAGACACCGTGATCAAGCAGGTGGTTCTCCAAGGGCAAGGCTCATCCCTTGCACATCAGGTGTGCTGACCCCTGCGATTTCCCCAAATGTGGGAAAATTGCCTACATAATTTGTGGTAGTGTTTTTTTCAGATTTTTTGACTGATTTTTTTTTTTTTTTTTTTTTTTTTTTCCCCCCAGCAGCCATGAGATGGTGGAGTTTGAGATCCTCAGGACAGTGAGAAGAGTATGCAGCAAGCTCACTGCCCTGGATTTCAAGAGAGTAGATTTGGCCTCCTCAGGAAACTGCACAATAAGTTCCTATGGGATATAGTCCTAGAGGGCAGGGGGGCCCAAGACTGGTGGTTGATATTCAATGATCACCTGCTACAAGCTCAGGAGTGTTGCATCCCAACCAGAAGGAAGTGCAGCAGAAGGGCCAGAAGACTTCCTTGGATGGATAAAGAGCTGCTGAGGAAAATTCAAACGAAAAAAGAGGCTTCTAAAATGTGGAAGCAAGGACAGGCAGCCTGGGAAGAATACAGGGATGCTGTCCAGGAAGCTAAAGACCAGGTTAGGAAAGCTAAGGCCCACTTAGAATTAAACTTGGCTAGGGACGTTAAGGAAAACAGGAAGGGATTCTATAGGTACACTGCAAATAAAAGACAGATTAGGCAGAATGTGGGCCATCTCTGGAAGCTGTCGGGAGAACTGGCCACCCTGGATTTAGAGAAGGCTGAGGTTCTTAATGACTTCTTTGCCTCAGTTTTCACCATCAAATGCTTTGTCCACATCACCCAAGTCTTGGAAGGCAGACGCGGGGACTGTGAGGATGAAGAATCTGGGCCCACTGTAGGAGAGGATCTGGTTCGAGACCATCAAAAGAACCTGAATATACACAAGTCCATGGGACCTGATAAAATCCATCCGCAGGTCCTGAAGGAGCTGGCAAATGAAGTTGCTAAGGCACTGTCCATCATACTTGAAAAATCATGGCAGTCAGGTAATGGTCCCAATGAATGAAAAAAGGGTCACCTCTGTGCCTGGCAAAATCTTGAATCAGATTTTCCTGGAAGGTATGCTAAAGGCACATTAAAAGCAACAAGGTGGTTGTTGATAGCCAGCATGGCTTCACTAAGGGGAAATCCTGCCTGACCAATTTGGTGGCCTTCTATGATGGGGCTACAGAACTGAGGGACAGGGTAGAGATATTAATGTCATTTACTTGGCCTCGTGCAAAGCGCTAGACACTGTCTCACATGACATCCTTGTCTCTAATTTGGAGAGACATCAATTTGATAGGTGGACCACTTGGTGAATAAAGAACTGGCAGGATGGCCACACACAAAGAGTTGTGCTCAATGGCTCAATGCCCAGCTGGAGACCAGTAACAAGTGTGTACCTCAGGGATCAGTGTTGGGGCTGGTTTTGTCCAACATCTTTGTTGGTGACATGGACAGTGGGATTGAGTGTACCCTCAGCAAATTTGCTGATGACACCAAACTGCTTGGTTCAGTTGATATGCTGGAGGGAAGTAATGCCATCCAAAGGGACCTTGTCACGCTGTGAGGTGGACTGATGCCAACCTGATGAATTTGAACCATGACAAGTGCAAGGTCCTACAGCTGTGTTGGAACAATCCGAGGCACCGCTACAGGTTGTGCAGAGAAGAGGTTGAGAGGAGCCCTGTGGAGAAGGACTTGGGGGTGTTGGTCGATGAGAAAATGAACATGAGCTGGCAGTGTGTGCTTGCAGCCCAGAAAG
>JANRGW010010787.1:0-13017 GCA_024733675.1 Psilopsiagon aymara
GGGGGGGGGAAATAGATAGAACTATAAAAATACCAAGAATTTAAACCAAGTTACTTTGACCTCTTGGTCTGAAGGCCAAGTTCACCCTGGCAATGCCTATTCTCCCAACTGCGTTCCCACAGTCCCAGCACTGCTCTTGTGTGCTTCACCTGGCTCCTGAGAATAACCCATCTCACCTGGCAAGTTCGTTACGTGGCACCATAACAAGGCAGCGACTGATGTCCACAACATTTACATTCTGATGTCCACAACATTTACATTCAGCACTCTCCTCCTCTGACTCATGCATCTCACCACCAAGTGGACCAGATGGATCTAGCCCCGATTTTCAGAGACCCTCACTGCACATTCCACAGCGGCATGTATTGGTATGAGCAAAGTTAGCTCTTTTCTCACAGAGAGTATGGAAAAGCCACTCCCGGGGGCACCTCCGTGCTAATCTCTCACACCGGGGGCACTCCAGCAACAAGCCCTCGAACGCAGCACGCAGCTGATGGGACCAAAGTGACTTCTCAAAGACCTTTTCAAACGTCCACAAGTTTCTTACTGAATGCAGCCACAGTTCGTGCCTCACGCTTTGCACGTCACATAAAGGGCTCTGGCCAGGCCGGAGGGTCAGACACCCTCAGCTCAGGGGAAACCAGCTCCTTCCAGAGGGCTGCACCTCTTATGGAGGCTACAGAGCTTATAGAATCATAGAACAGTTTGGGTTGGAAAGGACCTTAAGCTCATCCCGTTCCAACCCCCTGCCATGGGCAGCGACACCTCCCACTAAACCATGGCAGCCAAGGCCATGTCCAACCCGGCCTTGAACATTGCCAGCGATGGAGCATTCACAGCTTCCCTGCGTAACCCATTCCAGTGCCTCAGCACCCTCACAGGAAAGAATTTCTTCCTCACATCCAATCCAAACCCCCCTGTGTAAGTTTGAACCCGTTACCCCATGTCCTATCACTGCAGTCCCTAATGAAGAACATCCAACATACCCACAAACAGGCACCAGCCTCCAAACAAGCCACAAACTTCCCTTTGCAACTTCCTTTTCACAGTGTTTTTCACCACAGTGGGTTCTGGGGTAATTCCAGCTCATACACACACTCCCAAGGATCAATACAATGCATTAAGTCTCAATTTTTGTATATGATGAGACTACACATCGCTATTGTAACACCGTCCACTCACTACTGTGATACCAACTTCGGAGCAATGGAAGAGAAATACTGCTATCAGCAGTGCAAAATGAGGGAGGAATTTTGTTCCAGAGCTTAGAGCCATCACACCTGAATTCAGGTCCTGTGAATTGTGGAATGTGGGATGAAAGAATCCCCTTCTTCCCTGCACAAGAAGTCGGGGGCCATAAGAGCCAGGTAGCTCCAGAACTGCGTCCTGACATCTGCTGGTATCGATGTGTCACCACTTTCCACACAGAACAGGCTTTCAAACAAGTTTGCTGATGGGATTTTCAGGTGATTTCAAGTTCATGGAGGAAAGATCAAACCCCCCCTGGCAAACAACACGCAAATGGGAATATTGATTTTCCAAGGGTAAGAAGCACTCAAGGGAAAAAGGAAAAGTAACCCCTCAAGTCCCAGCATGTCCTTGATCCTGGCAAGATGAAAGCAGAGACGTTGGCACGACGCTTTCCAATCCTCACAGCAAAGCTGAAATACACCACTGCTTTCTTCCTGACACCAGGAATTCCATTCAGCACAACACTGGGATCTCACCATCCAGCTGAACACCCGGACTAACCTGGCAGGTCGGCATCACTCCAGGCTTGCCCAGCACTGAAGGAAAGTGGGTTTGCAGCTCCCGCTGCTCAGCAGACTTTGTGTCCACACAGGGGAAACCCAGGCCGGGAGGCAGCAGAAGTCGCAACCTCTGCCCCAGACACCTCTGCTCTGCTCGTGTCCACAGGCTGGAGACAGGTCCCTTGCCAAAGAGTAACCAGAACATCCTGTTCCATAGGAAAAGAAAAGGGAGGAGGACAGCAACACCTGAACTGTACAGAAACCTCTCCACAACACCAAAGAGCATGGATCAGATGTCTGCACCCCCCCTTGTAAGGCATTTTTCCTCAGCCATCAACATGGAATTTACACAGCAATAATGTCACGCTGCACAGAACAAAATGTCATTTTCCAAGCAATGATGAAGTGGTATTTGAAGTCTCCTCTGATACAGAGAAAATGAATGGCAAGGCCTGAAGGAGCAGAAAGAAGCCCCTGGGCTGCTTTCCACGCTGCTGTCAATACGTGGGTTACACCATCAACAGCAAACCCTGATTTACATCATGCAATTAGATCCACCTTTCAGGAACTGTTTCATGGTAAGTGCACAAGGTGCAGAGCACAGTACATCCCATTCGCAGCAATCAGGCACGCCACAAACACCCCAGGAGCAACCAGGCAATAAACAGATCCTTCAGGAAGTAACCTCGGAGCTGGGAAGTTCAGTGCCCAGTATCAAGAATTCATCAGCAAGAGTGCAGTTGAGACAAGACTGCAGCTAACTACAGGAAGGCAAATGAAATGCTAACAGCATTAAACACCTAATCAATGCTTCCAACAGGAAAAGGACTCTGCAGAGAGGGTCCAATTTATACTTTCAACTCCAGGTTGCATTATCCTCGCTTTACAGCTGAGGAAAAGGTGGCTCTGTCAGCTGGCCTGCCCAGCGACACACAGCATCAGTTGGGATCATGTTGAGGCTCACGGTGCTGTTGGAAAGGGCCTCGAGCACCCAGTGCAGCCACACAGGGCTGGCAGATGTGGCACGAGACCCCTGGGAGACGGGCAGCAGCTGGAGGCCACGCACAGGACCCAGGGGGTTCTCAGATACATCTGCACGGAGCAAGCGAAGCAGGCCTGGGGTGACTGCACACAGTCCCAGCTCTGACCTCTGGGTGCCTGTCTCTGAGCACAAGATCAAATCCAGCCATCACATGATGGTTTCTATTAGATGATTCCCCAAGAAACACAGTGCAAGCAAAGAGCTGCAACAGCACCCTTTCTTTTTTAGCTATAGCCAAATGCCTGAAGCATTTCAGAATTTCTTGCTGCAAATCCACTATTAAATGAAGGCTTCTGCACTTTAAAACACTTAAGCACATGCTTAGCTGGATGCCTGTAGCTGGCTGCATTGACTCACGCAGAGATAATCACATGCTTAAAGATAAGGCGAGGTTAAGTATCCTTCTGGAGCAGCAGAGGCACACAGAGCACGACCCCAGGTCCCACTGCACCTCCTCGGTTACCCGTGCACTTGAACCCATGCTGGATGGCTCACGCTGGCATTACCCTGCCAGGGCAGGGAGCTGGTGACTGCATCTCAGCTGCTCCCTGCTCCACGTGTTTCCCAGGTTGTGCAAACTGCAGGATGCTCAGGTAACCTGACAGTGACAAACAGAGTTATGAGTGCGGGACCCCCCCTTGGCTGCCACCACTGCTTTTTACCCTTACAGACCTGGACACAAGGAGCTCTGGGACAGGGGCAGCGCTGTCCTCCTCCTCTATACGTCCGCTTTCAACTGTGAACAAACAGCTTTTTGTTCCAAGCCCCCACCTCACTGAATCCACCTCACTTCAGCCTCCTCGCAGCTGAAACCTTAATGCCTCCCTTAGACACACTCCCACTTGCGAGGGCAGTGTGAGGCCAGGGGAAGGCATGGGACACTGACAAAAGCCCTCTTCTGTGCCGGCAACACAGCTGCCAGTTCGGAATGGAGCAGGGCAGCCAGCTCCGTATGCTCTTTGGCAAACGGCAGCTAAATTAGGGCAGCTAATGCTGCACAGTTCACTGGACAGGATCAGCATGCTCAGTCATATGCACAAGCCCAGATTTCCATGTTTTCTAAGACCTTTTCAAGGTCTGACTTCCAAAGTTTACAGGCTCGTCTTTTCCTGCCTGCGACTGCTGCTGTCACTGAGGAGCAGCTCAGATGCAGCACGGTGCAGCTGTGTTCGACTGATTCCATTATGCTAAACAAGGTCAAAGACAGAAAAACTTCAAGTTGGGGCTCTAAGACAAACCATCAAAACAACCCTCTCCCTCCTTTGCATATTCAGAACATATTTTAGGGCTGGAAAAAAGAAGCCATCTCACTCAGACTGGAGGAATCCACTGGATTTAATAGATTGTTTTTCCAAACTGCATCCAAAACCAGAGAATGACAACACAAACCCAAGTTATGCTCAGGATTTCTTCGCCCAAAGTCTCTTCTGAACGTTTCTTTCGGAATGGCCTACATTAAGCCAAAGCAAAAGAGCATTTTAAAGTAATGCAGGAATCGTTTCTTCAAAAGGAAAAATCAAACCTGATACTTTGAAACTGAATACAGTCACGGACATGAACATTTAGAGCTGGAACAGACATCCTCTACTAAGAGCAAACACTCAGTTTCAAAGAAAATGTGCACTTTATACACAATTCAAATGAAAACAAGGAATCAGTAATAGAAACAGCTCCATTACTTTGCATTTTCGGAATGAATTCAGTGCTGGGGCTGGAACATTCTACCCACTTTGCTCACTAAAGGGAGTTATTTACTGGTGGGGACAGAAGCTCGCAGGACTGACCCAAGGCAGCAGCTTGAAGCAGGGAATAGTCTGGATCATGAACTGGGGAAGAAGCTGTCACAAACCCGTTTCATTGGAAGCCATTGCTTCAGTTTCTGTAGAGAGCAGCAAGGGGAAAGGATGTACCTTCTTGCCACTGACCTGGTGAAAGGCTGTTCTGAAACCACCACAAGCAACGCCCGCTCTTGGGAAGCTGAAAAGAATCGCCCCAGTGTCTGGGATAATGAGTGGATTGTAGCCACCATCTCTGTTTATCTCCAGGCTCCAAATGTCTTTCCCTAGTCCTTTCAGACAACGTTTTCCAGCCAGCTTCTCCACCACGCTCAGAGCCTTCTGCTGGCAGCGCCTCTCTGCCCATCTTCAGGCTGTGTGCTTCTCCTCTGACTCCTCATCAACTAGAGGAGCACTGGTAACAATCCCCACGCTGCTGGGCCCTGCTCACAAGGCCACTGCTGCTGTTCAAAACTGCCGTGTACTTCCTGACTAACCTACTTCTACTTACAGACATCACCCTGAAACTTCACTGGAGCTTGCTCCTTTCCTGGGGCAGCGGCCAGGAGGTAAAGCTGAACAAAAAGGCAGACAGGAAGCTCGCTTCCCAGCATCTCTGCTGGAGATGAACTGGGGAGGCTCCTGCTGACCCCCGCTCATCTCTTCCTAAAGCAGCGCTGGGCTCTACGCCTGGATGCCTGGTGTCCCAGAGTGAAACCAGCAAAATCAAGTCAGCAAAACACCTACTGGCAGCAAGTGCTTGCGTAGAGGACAACTGCAAGCACGTGCTCATATCCCCTTAGCTTAAATTTACCATGAAGCCTATGCTTAGATGTTCTAAGGGACAGGAATGGAGTGTGGGTTCATCCGTGTCCACAGAGCCTTACTTGTCAATCCTGTCCCTGGCCAGGCTGTAACGAGGGCACTAAGGACTGAGGGAGCCTCGAAACAGAACAGTCCTGAGACAGCCCCCAGAATATATTCAAACGCATGAAAACCTAACAAAAAGCCCAGCGTGGAGTGAGGTCCTGAATACATTATAAATAGTAGCAAAAAGCATACACATTTATCAGCATCTCCCAACCATTAATGCGTGTCCTTGCCAAAAAGACAGCCCTGAAGGCAGCACATTCCGCATTCTCCTTTTCTAATTCTAAATGCAAGATTAATGCCAAAACCTCCAAATGCCAAATCCGACTGGTCTCTCAAGCAGAAATCTGAATTCTACAGATTGCTCTGTCTGAACTGAATTCCTCGGACATAATGGACGGAAGAGGGGTCTGGAATAAGGCAGTATCATTGATATTCGGAAAGGGCTTTGTAGAAACTCTTCCAGACAGCTCATGTGGCCTGGCTGGGGGGGAGGAAGGCTGTTCCTCCAGGGAATGCACAGAGACACAAACTCACCCTGACTCCATCTAAGCAGATTACTTTGGAGAAGACAGAAATCTTATCCAAAAGGTATGGTAACAACTCCATGCCCTTGGGGAGCGGATGGCTGTAACAACAGACCTCAAAGCCATCTCTAGCCATATTTCTCACAGAACTACATGGAATTACTGAATCCAGTAATTTCTGTGTACTTTCGGGGGGGTGTTTTGAAGGAGTTGGAAGTCTCTCTTCCCTCCCGGTGCGGGAAGCTCGCAGGGAGGTTTGAGCCCTCTCTGCGTGAGGGTTGGCACTGGTACCTGGAACGCAAGGACTCACACACTCATCTTTTCCTGGGAAACCAACCCTGGAGCACACAGTAGCTGTAAGTATGACATTTCCATTTCCTAAGTAGCGCATCATTTGGGTAAAAGACAAGAGTCAAGAGCACCATTAACAGATGTTTTCCCAATCTCTCCGCTGCACCCATGGGCTGCCTGGGTAAGTGGAGACTCTGCTGGGCTGTCTGCATGTTCAAGGCACTTCTGGAACGCAGCATAGTTAAGGTTTAGGTTTAAAACAAGGAAGAACAACGACGAAAACTGTGGACCACAGTAACAAAACTAGCAAAATGCTACCAGCTACCCATTGCTTGCTCCTTGGCAATATAAAAAAGTGTAACATCAGAGATCCAGTGTACAAATACAAAAAAATTGTGCATAATAAATGTACTATAATACTGTACATACAGCATAAACCGTTCACTGAGAATGATTTAAATATAAGTATTTGCCTCCTGACTCGGAAGACAGAAGAATAAAGTTCTATAATCCTAGCATATGCATTTAACCCCTTTGTGAGAGGTTGAATCACGAGCCAACGGCATCCCTGAAATCAAACACAGTCGAACAGTTACTTAATGGAAGCCATTATTCAAGGGGCTGCTGGTTATGATAAACTAGGAGAAAAAACACAGTATCTAAACTCAGCCAACATTAAATCCAGACAGAGCTCTTCCCATCTCCTGACTTGCTACTGGCACTGCTTTTGTTTGAGCCCGCTTTGGATTTCTTTTCTCTGGAACTGCTGGGGTTGTTTTGGTTGTTATAAGCCTGGATTGCGAGGTCCAGGCGCTCCTGAGCCACTTTGATTTCCCTCTGCAGGTTTTCCAGGTCAGCAGGGATGTTTTCTTCATTGCTTCCATACTGCTGTTCCTGAGCTATATTGGCTTTGTTCTGTTTGTAGGCCATTTTGGCATTGGTCAGTTCAGTGTATTGCATTTGCTCTGGCTTGACTGCAATGTTATAGCCAGGAGGAGCAGATGGTGTATTCCAAGTAAAAGGGTAGTTATAGGTACCAGAGTCTTCCAGCTCTTTCCTCTTGTTGTTCAGTGTGTCCCGGATTGTGCCAAATCCCAAATGGAGCATCTCCCAGACATTCAAAAGTAAACACATGCAGCTCACCCCGTACATTATTAGCAGGAAAATGGTCTTTTCGGTTGGCCTGGAAATGAAGCAATCGATCTTGTGCGGGCACGGCGTCCTGCTGCACACAAACACGGGGCTCACCTCGAAGCCATACAAGAAGTACTGACCCACCAGGAAGCCGACTTCAAATGTGGTCCTCGCCAGGAGCTGCAGGACATAAATTCTCATGAGCCCATCCTCTCGGATGCGCCGCCTGCCGTCGTGCTTGGCTTTGCCTGGAGTCTGCTGCTCTTTATTCTCCCGTTCACTTTCCAGCTCGATTTCTGGGTACATCATGGGGTCTTCCTCGTGGTCCTCCTCAGTTTCCTCTAAGCCACGGTGTTGTTTCCAGCGCATAGAAAAGCTTTTGCTTCTCATTCTTCTGTCGGCTTCGCTGTGTTCTACCATCCGGGCGATCTTATGGATTGCGTAGCCCAAGTACATGACAGATGGAGTGGCAACGAGGATGATCTGGAAGACCCAAAACCTCACGTGTGAAAGAGGAGCAAAAGCATCATAACAAACGTTCTCACAGCCAGGCTGCTCCGTGTTGCACACAAACTTGCTCTGTTCATCATAGTAAATGGATTCTCCTCCCACAGCAGTCAGGACAATCCGAAATACAATGAGCACTGACAGCCAGATTTTGCCAACAAAGGTTGAGTGATTGTGGATCTCCTCTAACAGACGCGTCAGAAAACTCCAACTCATGGTGGTCAAGTAACTTTATCTAAAAAACAAGTAAACCCCCCCAAAACATTTAGAAGTTTGTCAGCTTAAGCCTAAACAGCGCAAGCATTCACCCAAGAGAGGCAGAACCCCTAGAGCTGTACAAGCACCGCGCCTGGAGCATCACCTGCTATCGGGAACCTCCAGCCGCCAGAATCTGCTTGAAGATCCTACGCCTCCTCCACAGGCTTTTGCGAAGTCTGCTACAAAAAGAAGGAGGAGTTAACTGCCATTTCACGAACCAAACGGGCTCCCAAAGCTAATCCCGAGCTGAAGAGAAAGTCAACTGCTAATAAAAGCATTTACGCTTAAGGTTGAAGTCTCCAAAACACAGCGGACGGGGAGTTAAGCTCTGAAACTCGCTGGGTCCTGTTGGCTCTGTCCCACTGCTAACAGAAGGATTTATTCTAACTGCAGGAAGGTGGCCAAGCCTTGTCAGAGCCTGGGCTAATAATGTCAGCCTCAAGCACAGCCCATGGAGAGAAACTGTCCTCTCCATGGGGCAATGCCAAGCTGTCTCGAGACAGAAATGGATGGCCCAGCCCAAACCTGAGACATGCAACTGCTGTTATCTTTCCTTTAAGGCAAGACAACCTGAGTGACCCAAGCAGTGCTACCCTGCAGGCCTTGCCCAGACAAGGGTCCAACCTAAGGAACATCACCTGCTCTAGTGGAAGGTGTCCCTGCCCACAACAGGGGACTGGAACTGGATGAGCTTTAAGATCCCTTCCACGCCAAGCCACTTCGTGATTCTATGATCCAACTTCTAACCTGCTGCTGAATTGTTCTATGGGTTTGGGTTCAGTCCCTTAGGAAGGCTAAAAATCACCCTCCCAGGGCTAGAAAAGACTTTTGTATGTATTTCCTTGCGGCTTTTGGGAGAGTAGAAGGAAAACCTGGTTAAAAAAATTATCAGGCAAAACTTTGTGAACAGATGGGAGATAGAAATCAATAGAAATCTGCAGTCCTGACCCTAAGAAAACGATCAGTGGAAACTCAGGGCTGGCAACACTGCCACGTAACAATGAACAAAATCTAGCAATGTTACAGGCCCAACTGCAGCTTTAGAGTGAAACTGGTGGAATACTGAGTACAGGAGGAACTGTTTGACCTTCTAGCATAGGATATAAGCCATCTTTCAGTCACAGACTGGTTTAGGCTGGAAAAGACCTTAAAGCTCATTCAGTTGCAACCCCTGCCATGGGCAG
Source organism: Psilopsiagon aymara (assembly GCA_024733675.1). Classification (NCBI taxonomy): domain Eukaryota; kingdom Metazoa; phylum Chordata; class Aves; order Psittaciformes; family Psittacidae; genus Psilopsiagon; species Psilopsiagon aymara. The sequence continues at coordinate 9,340 of JANRGW010010787.1, forward strand.
GGACACCTTCCACTGGAGCAGGGTGCTCCAAGCCCCTGTGTCCAACCTGGCCTTGAACACTGCAGGGATGGGGCAGCCACAGCTTCTCTGGGCACCCTGTGCCAGCGCCCAGGAAAGAATATTTGCAACTCTTGAACTTCTGTCATGTAACTACAGAGTTGTTCAGAGGCAAAAGAATGAAAGTTATGGGGATGCAATCAATGCAGAAGTAAAGGATTTAAATGTGGTCCCCCTTCTGGTGAAACTCAAACGTTTTGCTGGAAAGGCGAGAGCACAGACATCATGTGGATGGGCTGTGTGGGACATTTGATTTATTACTCCATGACAGTGCGAGAAAAAAATAGCACCAGAGAGTATTAAAAAAGACCATATTAAGTGTATCAAAAGGAACAAAGGTCTTGGCAAATGACTCCCACATTAGAACCAAGATCAACTGCACATAACTGCAGCAAGTTCTTGCAAAGGCCCAGGAACAGGCCTGCCAAATCCGCTGCACCTTCCCCAGCCTGCACCAGGCCATCTGCAGATGGCAAGTTTGCAGGCTGACAGACAGAGGTGAGAGTTACCAGTGACGCAGGAGAACACAGGTAGCTCAAGAGGCTGAGTCCCCTGAAACAAAACTGTGGCTTTAAGTAAGCTCAATGCAGGCATGCAGCTAAGGAGAAGAACAGCAGTCTTTCCTTTAAAGGACAGAGCAGCTCCTTGCACCCCCAGTTAACAGGGAAGGGAGTGAGGGTCCTCATAGATGAGCATCTCAATGAGCGCTGGTGATGCAGCAGAGGTGATGAATGCAACCCTTGGCTGTGTCATGTGCAAACAAGAGCAAGGAGGGTGATCTTACCTCCTGGTTAGCAAGACAGCACTCAATGCCTGCGTCTGCATCCTTCAGAAGTTGCTTAAACATCAGAGAGTGAGTATTCCAGCCTCAAAATCAGCTGAAGAACAGTGAAGATGCCTAGAAGTGAGAGATTTAGAGTTTAATTTATTTAGCTGGGAAACACGGAAAGAAAACGATAAGCAGTGAATCAATTTATCTGGTGGCTGTCAGTTGGCATGCATCAACCCAGGTCTGCAGCCATAGCTTTTCTCTCGACACAACCATTATGCCATAGACAGAACTGGATGAAATAACACCTTTTTAACAGGAAAAAGGACCAGAGGCTTCCACACAGAGGCTGCACAGAAGGTCCTGTGCAGCACCTTCCTGCAAGTGGCCTCATGCTCTGAACCCCATTTCAGAAAGACCCCAAGTGCAGCTCTGCAGCCCTGAGTTCTGCACTAGTGGGACGAAAGGCAGTGCTTCAGTCCCACATTTCCCAGCACACACTTAGATGAGGAGTCCGAATGGGTGGTAGAGTCGGGGGTACTCTATGTGGCCAAAGAGTCTTCAATCCACTGAACAGAAAATGCAGGAGAGCCCCACATCTGCAACTGGGCCTTACAGAGGAAAGAGCCACAACGCTCCCGTTCACACCAAGCTGCAGTGCCACAGTTTCAATACCAGAAGGCCACTGAATCTTTACTTTTTGATAACCTTCTACCTCAGTATCTCATAAATTCTCTTGAGGTCTTTATCAGCTCTTCACAGTGTGTTTTCTACCTGCAGAGCACAACTCTGGCGGGCTCCTATTGCTCACCAGCTATAAAGAAGGAAGCTGTGGTCATAGCTCAGCTCCCTCGGCTGTGGCACCCACTGGAGGGCCCTGCTTCGGGAGGAAGACTGGGATCCATGTCCTGGATTCCACCCGTTACATAAATGAGCAGCATGACACTGCACATGACACCGACCCCACACACTTGCACATTTGGGTTAACCACAGCCTTCAGATGCAGACGGCGGCATTATCAGATGCGTGTTTAATAACCAAGACATCTGCTGATTCCAGAGCGGTGGCTGCGGTGATGGAAGTCACAGAGTTCGCATTCTCTTCAACAAGAAAGTGTCACTTATTCTATATTTAGCTTTAGACCAGAGCAGAGTTGCTGCCACAAATATGGGAGGATCCACCGGCAGCAAAGAACCTCCTTGTCTTTAAGGAAACAGTTTAGCTCAAGCAAAATGAGCTGTCATTAAACCTTTCTCTTACTGGAAATGTTTAAGCCACCTAAACTGAATGGAATACAAAAGCAAGAATTTCCTGATGGCATTTGAAATGGTGGTACCCTTCATTCATGAGAACAGCCAGCGCTGGAGGCTGCACGTTTCTGCCTTCACGACACAAGAACTGCAGGACCCGGCTATCCCGCAGTAACCTTCACCCAACGTACACTCGGTGCCTCCCGGATTTGCTGTCCTGGCAACATTTAACTCAATAATTTTCCATTTTGTGAAATCAGTCTATGGGCACTGACACATATGTGAAAAAGGCAAAGTGTCAGCAATTTCAGCTAATTTAAGTCATGAAAGAAAGTGCATTTGAGAGAGACTTTCATTCCTTGTCTTTGTCAGTAGCTCATTCCTGCCCTTCCAGCGGTGGAGGCTCCATGGAGCTGGCAGGACACACCATGCCAAGAACATGACACTCCTCTGACAGCAAGCTGGCTCTAGCAGGGGAGAAAGTTCTGCACACTGAGATCCAGAAAGAACAAAGAGGAATTTAGAGCAGGTACACGGGAAAAAAGAAGGACAAACCCCTCAGGTTTACTAAGATTCACTGCTGGCAATCGCTGGAGTTACTTTAACACAGCTATTGCTCACACACGGGCAGTGATCGGCCGCTTGTGTTTGCAGCTTCCCCCCTCCAGCCCACGGGTGGCTTTGCAAATCGATTTAAACATGGGATTTATTTCCTCTCCTTTCAGCTTTCTCACCTAACTGAGATGCTCTCATCTGTGATGGCCTCCCACCAGTCAGGGAGGACAGCAGGGACTCGGTCTCTATGATTCGTACAGGTCCCTTCCAACCCAAGACCTTCCATGGTGCCACGATGCTTCTGTGATATCAGGACTCGTTTTGTGTCATTCCATCACGAACAGTCGGCGGGGCTGAGTGCACCCTCAGCAAGTCTGTGGATGACACCAAGCTGAGGGGCCACCGATACACCCAAGGGAATAGATGCTGTCCAGAGGGATCCTGACAGGCTGAAGGAGTGGGCCCATGTGAAACTCCTGAAGTTCAACACGTCCAAGCGCAAGGGGCTGCATCTGGGCTGGTCAATCCCAAACACCAACAGAGACTGGGGGTGGGGGGTGTGGATGGATGGAGAGCAGCCCTGCAGAGGAGGACTGGGGCGTACTGGAGGCTGAAGAACTGGCAGCGCGCACTCCCAGCACAGAGTGTCCTGGGCTGCATCAATGGCTGCGTGGTCTTCAGCACAAGACACACCTGGAGCTGTTGGAGGGGGTCCAGAGGAACCCACAGAGCTGCTGCGAGGGCTGGAGCAGCTCTGCTCTGGAGCCAGGCTGAGAGCTGGGCTGGGGCAGCCTAGGGAAGAGTGAGCTCCTGAAGGGGACACCTTACTGTGGTCTTTCAGCTCATATAAAAGTGGTTTGTAAGTAAAATGGGGCCTTTTTATCAGGGCTTCTAGCGACAGGACAAGAGGCAGCAGTTTTTAACTGACAGAGGGCAGGTTAGGACAGGACAGCAGGAAGAAACATCTTACCATGAGGGTGCTGAGGCGCTGGCACAGGGTGCCCAGAGAAGCTGTGGCTGCCCCATCCCTGCAGTGCTCAAGGCCA
>JANRGW010010789.1:0-25660 GCA_024733675.1 Psilopsiagon aymara
GGGGCAGGATCACCTCCCTTGACCTGCTGGTCATGCTCCTTTTGATGCAGCCCAGGATACGGTTGGCTTTCTGGGCTACAAGAGCACACTGCAGGTTCATGTTCATTTTCTTATCAACCAACACCTCCAAGTCCTTCTCTGCAGGGCTGCTCTGTTAGAATCTCTTCTCTGCCCAACCTGTAGCTGTGCCTGCAATTACTCCAATCCAGGTGTAGGACTTTGCACTTGACATGGTTAAGCTTCATAAGGTTGGCATTAGCCCACCTCACAAGCATGTCAGGGTCCATCTGAATGGCATTCCTTCCCTCCAGCGTATCAACTGAATCACACAGCTTGGTGTCCTCAGCAAACTTGCTGAGGGAGCATTCAACCCCACTGTCCATGTCACCAACAAAGATGTTGAACAAGACTGATCCCAAAAGCAGTCCCTGCGGGACACCACTCATTACTGGTCTCCAGCTGGACATTGAGCCACCGAGCACAATTGTTTGTGTGCAGCCATCCAGACAGTTCTTTATCCACCAACTGCTCCACCTATCAAATTGATGTCTCTCCAATTTAGAGACAAGGATGTCATGTGGGACAGTATCGGACACTTTTCACAAGTCCAGGTAGATCACATCAAGTCTCTACCGCTGTCCATCAGTTCTGTAGCCCCATCATAGAAGGCCACCAGATTGGTCAGGCAGGATTTCCCCTTAGTGAAGCCATGCTGGCTGTCACCAAGCACATTGTTGTTCTTCATGTGCCTCAGCATGCCTTCCAGGAGAATCTGCTCCAAGATTTTGCCAGGCACAAAGGTATGTAGTTGCCCGGCTCATCCATTTTCCCCTTCTTGAAAATGGGAGTTATATAACCCCTTTTGTTGTCATTGGGAGCTTCAACTCTTTGCCATGGTTTTTCAAGTATGATGGACAGTGGCTTAGCAACTTCATTTGCAGCTCCTTCAGGACCCTTTGATGGATTTCATCAGGTCCCATGGGCTTGTGCTCATTCAGTTTTTTAAGATGGTCTCGAGCCAGATCCTCTCCCACAGTGGGCCCAGGGTCTTCATTCTCACAGTCCAGAGACGTTTACAAAGCTTAAACATGCCTTTAAAATTGCACCTTTTTCTGACTTTCTTTTTTATTCCAGTGTTTCTGATCTATAATTTCTGACATATAGCCTACCAACAATATTGAAAGAACTTCTTTGTTTGCTCATATACTTTGATGAACTACGTCATAGTTATTGTACTGGAAAGACAGATAAAAATTACACTTGCAATGCCTGAGATCTGTTGAATTTTCTTAGTGTCATGAACACTTACAGAGCTCATGGAAGGCAGTGGTTTCCATGTCTTTTTGTTTCTTTATATTACCTATATCCGAGAGCAAATGCCATATTTATCAAGGCAACATATTCTCATGAGTATATACGGTATTCCAATTATCTCTTCATTAATAGGCAGAACCCGTTATGTAGATTTGATCTTGTAATATTTTTAATATTTAATTATAGGTGCAAATAGTAATAAAAATTACCTCGTTCATTTTCTGGATATAAAGCATTGAGATAGCCACCCAGGGACTCTACTTCTGCTAGTTATAATGGGTTGTCCTGCTAGTCACACTCTAGTTGCCATTCAATAACCTCTGCAACTGCTTCAGTAGAACAGTTGCAGAAAAAAACAAAGTCTAAAAGTTGACACAAAGGGAAAAAAGAATCACAGCTGCATTTTATTCAGATTTTTCTACTCTGAAGTGGAGCTGCTTTTGCACTCAGTAGCTTCCTTGTTGTAGCTGATCCAGCACAAGATTTTCTAAAGCTGTTATGTTCCTGTGGTAATAGGAGTTGTTAGTCTACAGGAGAAGTCCAATTGCAGAAAAAAACTGAATGCCAAGCTAAAAAAATGAATTCTGCCTTCAAGATCAGTTCAGAGCCTCTTCATATAGTAGAGCTCCATAATTCTGCTCTTTATACAAAGAGTGCGGCTCTGTACATGTAAACACAACTCATGGGTAGAATTGAGAAACTGCTCATCTGCATTACAGGGACTGTAGACCTGCTTCTGAGGTCTAAAAACATTAAAAAGCTAAATCATGCGGACAAAAGTCACATGTTCATGTTTGACTGATTTTGTAGTAAATATGAATTATATAACTGGGGATGGTTGCCCACATGTGAGGCCTAAAAAGGGCAGTTTTCAACAACAATGGCCACAAAAAGGTAAAAGCAAAGAGTGGTACCTCTTTCTTAAACCAGTTTTATTTGGCACTGGCTACTAAGAAATACTAGCTTACAGCTACACCTTGTTCTGAGGTTTGAGCCTTTGCCCAGTGAAGAAACTCTGGGCCAAGAATCCCAAATCAATGCTTTGCCCAGTTCTTATGCTCTGTTCACATTCCAGGCTTCTGATACTCTCTTTTTCGCTTTTTCCAGTTAGATAGCATGCATCCTAATCTCTGCTCCCACAGTCTGAAATGAAATGTGGATAATTGCTCTGTAAGTACTAGATGTGTTCAGGCTTCTTCCATTGTAAAAGTTGTGAGGAGCTGTAGGATACTCAGGGGAGACAGGCTGCTGAGGGCATGTGCTTTTTACATCTACAGAAACTGAAATTTCCAGAGATCATGTTAGGATGAACATTTCTGGGAAAAGCAGAAGGTAAACCTGTCTCAACAAATTCCATGCTCTGCTATAAACTCTAAATATATCAAGTTTTAATCAAAGTTTAACAGCGTATTTTTGTGTTTATTCTTCTGATGTGCTCAGGTTAGCCATAAACATCTCTTCTGAGCCCATTCCCAAAAATTTCTCGAATGTTTATTTTTAGGCACTGTGTCACTGACTCTTTTTTACTTTGTACCTGATTTCACTCATAAATCCCTTGTCATGAGAAATTTTAGCCTACCTTACTCTGCTGTGAGAACTGAATCAAGGCTCCACATTTATTTACTGCAGATTTTCTTTAAGATAAGTGCAAGTCTGGGTCTAAACTGATTGCTTATAGTAGCTAGTTAAGAAATATTTCTTATCTTGGTGTTTTCTGACTGTCATTGTCCATGGCTTGAAACATGGCTAGGTATGAATGCATGTCAGCTGAGAAGCAGGTAAGCACTATTACCTTGAAGCAGTATAGCTTCCGCACTTTGGATGATTAGGGTTGCAGAGCTGCGGTATGAACTGCGGAGTGCATTATGAACTTGCAGAGCTGCAGTATGAACTTGCCTTGCTAGCATGGTATACAGATTTGCAGAAACAAGCTGCAGTTCTTTTCCTTCTGAAACATCCAAAGAACACACATATTCTAGTGGGCTTCAGGTTGCATAATACTAACAATAATAAAAAATGTCGATTAGACTTTAAAAAGTCAGCATATGCCTTTTTCAGTTATAGGATATTATATCATAAAGAGGAAAAATTAGTTCAGAAAAAAACCCTCAATTTTTTAGATCTTTTTTTGCACATCTGTTTTTTTCCTGGAATATTCAGATTACGTAAAGATGAAATGTTCTTTTTTTATGATTATAACAAAGCTAAGTGTTAATTCTTACTTGAAAGAAGTAAAAAGTGAGCCTCTTCAGTAGAAAAAGACATGAAGAAGCAGTAGATAATTCAGACATCTCTAACCTGGAATTCAGGTGTATTCTTAATGTCCAACTTGATTTGAATGAGGTCACTGCCATGTTTGGGATTTATATATTAACTAGTTTCAATTTTTAAAAATATAGCACACAGTACAATATATCATGAATCTCTAAATTCTATGAGTAAAATAATAATAAAAAGGTGGAATAAAATATTAAAGTATAAGAAAATAACATTCCCTATAGTTCTCATCTGTAAATTACATCTGAGAAACTCAAATTTAGCAGAAATTTTGCCATTAAATGCCTCATTTTTTATTTTCATGCTCTCCTGTTCAATTTAAACTCAAGAATTCCAGGGACACCTTTTACTATAGCATTTTCAATTGGATGATAAACTGCAGGACTGCCAATGTGTTGACTGATTCCTACACAGATCTCTATAGCAACTTGTTGATTCTGGCTGAACATTGGAGATGAATGAAATGATACTAGTCAGTGAGCTCTGTTACTTTCTTATTTTTCTGAGTCTGCGACTGTAGAAGGGAGGTTTGTCTGTCACACTGCTGCAGTGATCGTTCTACCTCCAAACTACTGCTTGGGCAGGATCAAGGCTGCCACATGTCATATGATCAGCAAAGTGAAAGCAGTAGATAAGTTCTCAGCAAGTCTGAAATGCGCTTGAAAGCTAGGCACAGTGGTCTTAGAGAAGAGATGCTAAACACCCAACAAAAGCCATTTTTTGACAGTCCTATTTTGTTTATAAAATGCATCTTAGGATGAAGTAGAACTTACAAATGGTAGGAATTAAATTTGAAGGAGTTACCCTAGTCACACTCTTTGAGTCCATACAGATTTTCAAGGGCTGGGTTGCTATGCGTGATTTCTGCTGTGAAGAGCTTAGTGCTGCAAGTCCTGATCTTGCTTTTGCTATGAGTAATTAAGTTTATCTGTAAATATAGCATTTTTATAGGCTGCAGTGGATCTCAGTAGTTGCATGATGTTAAACGTGTATTTGCAAAATTGGGACTTAAATGGATTTCAGCAAGAAGTGAAGAGAAAAAAATAAATGATTGTGGATGGAGACCACAGATTACCTGTTTGCTGGACCACTGGTTGTTTCAGAATCTTTTCCATTTCTTGTTGCTTGGAATATTGTGAGTGTTCCACCAAAGTCAAAGTGAGATTCATCACAGGTTCTACTGGGTACTTCTGGACCACCACAAGGTTTCTGTGGTTAAGCTGCCTTTTTATTTTCCAGGCCTTTCTTCCTTTGCTATTACAGTCAGTCCTTTCTCATATTTGTAATTTTAATTTTTTTTTCCAGTTACTTATTTAAAAGAAAATAAAAACTCCGAACTATTACATTAACACTAAAAAGTACTCATTCACCCCAGCCCTCGGTGTGTTATGAGGTAGTTCAGTACGGTTGTTCTTTCTTTGTCTTGAAACAACTCCATCATTCTAATGGGAGGATGAAGATTTGCTATCCTTTTTCACTTGCCAATGTGGGATCTGGCATTCTTCATCAATTTCTTGTACAGTTTCTGGAAGTCATCCCAGATTTTCATTCTCATAAATAAAACGAGGGCCTTTGGGGCTTGAAAAATATGTGCCTGTATGTATGTATTTATACATACACACAAGCATGCATATATATGTAAAATTCTCTCAGAAAGATGATGGTAATTATTTAGGTTATAGCATTATCCAAAATAATGTAACTACTTTCTTAACAAATATAGACATATTCTTTGCAGAAAAAACGGAAGAGAAAGACAAAGCAGATAAAATGGAAGAGAATCATACTGAAAGCCACAGCAAAGTCATTTGACAAATTTGAACAGCCTTGTTACCATTTGTTTTAGGATATCTGCAGTGTATAGGGAAACAGTAGGAGGAATAAAAGAAGAAAAAGAAAAAAAAGGAGACTGAAAGGAAATGATTTTGAAAGATACAGGAGAGCAGGACAGATAAGGACATGGAAGGCTGCAAGGTTAAGAGCTGTTTTCAGTGAGAGTTTGAAAGCCCTATTTGGATCTTTTTGTTGTAACCCTCTGTTAAGATAGCTGCTTAGACAGAATTCCTCTACAGGGGTAGACAAAAAGAAGTCATATTCCTCATTGTTTCAGACTGTTAGTAGACGTCAAAAGTAAGTAAATAACTAAATAGCAGTCTTGAGGAATCAGTAGAAGGAACAGAAAATCTTATGGTCTTTGAAAAAAGGAGAATCAGTGTGAGATGTAATAGAGAGCATCCCTGTTCAGGAACACTGTATGCATAACCTGGCATTTATAATAATGTACAGCAAGAGGGAAGGTGCAGATTTCAATCCTTTTTTGAAGTGGAAGTCTTTTATAGCCTGGGTGGGTCTTCTGCCAGAGGCCCTTCTAAATGTGGTCCTTCAGTTACTAGCCAACTACAAGGCCATAGTATGGCTCTGCATCAGAGCTGTAGAAGTGTTTGAAACTCAGGTTTGATAAAAGATGCGGTAATCACCAAGAAATGTAGTTTACAGCAGACCAGTATGTTTAGGATCTACTGTTGCAACCAAGTTGCTTTTTCAAGAAAGGGGATCAGCAACCTCCTCTGACACCTGTGCTTTGTGAGAAAGGCCTGTCTGGAAAGAAGGTTATGGCTTTGAGTATCAGAGATTCACTTGTTCCCCAGAAAACTGCTTCTTTCATGGATGTGAGTCTCCATGGTGCTTCTTTCTCTCTGCTTTCAGCAGCTTCCCACTAAGCAAGCCAGATTTTGCTGGTTGCATTTTTCGCGTTTTCACTTTGCTGAATAAGAAGCTTCCTACCTTTCCTTGAGATAGCAAGTACGTCAAGGTTCATTTATAAAAACTCTACTGGAAGCTTTCAAAGGGGGCTTCTAGAATTACAATGAGGTTCCCTGATGTTTAATTTTTTTTTTTTCACAGTTTGATGCTTTCTTTCTAGAATATCTTCTTATGATATTACAACTGATAAAGGCTTTTCTCTTTGCTTTTTTCCCCCTCAGCTTCCAAATATATATCAATCAGTATCACATTTTCTTTTATAAGTTAGCTAAAGTGCAAAACTGAGATAGAACAAACTGTTCCCACCAAGATGAACTCTTGTTTCTTTTGCTGAATCATTGTTCCTGCCTTGCTTTGCTTTATCTGACTTGAGAGTAAGTGACAGTAGCACACGACCTTTTCATCTGTGATGTTGGCTCTTTTGCCTGCCTACTTCATAAAATAAGATAGTATCCTCTATGAGTAAGTACAGATACCATGGAACTGTACATTTACATTTTGAGATCATGCTGTTAGCTGGAGGGAAAGCCTCCTGTTTTGTAATCATTTAAGTGAAAGTTAGAGTAAATATCCACTACTTAAATCAATAGAATACTCTGTAATCACCTTGAATAAAAGCTTTTTTCATTCATGAATGAAAAAAGCACTATTTAGCATTCTTGCACTGCATAGTGTTATGTTCTGAAAGTGACTTATCATGAAGAACAAAATAGGGTATTTTTGTAAGCCAGACTGATGCCAAATTCTGTTAACTTTGCTTAAGAACAAATGAATTTTTTATAGATGGTTTAATTTAGTAAAGCATTCTAACAGACTTGCTTTTTAGTAATTCATATTCTTTTTCCTACTTAATCTTGCTGAGACAGATACTATGAGCTGAGGCATCCTGCACGAGACATTGTAGTCATTAACTGTAATGTTATTTAGCCTCCCCAAAATAATATTCAACTTCCCTATTACAGTACTACAAACAATCATCAGAAATTGAGATAAGCATTAACATGTATTAAGCATTGTGCAGGTCCTATTTGTCAAAAGAAAAAAAAGAATCCTAGAAAATTCTATATTAAAAATAAATCGAACTTTTGTGCTTTTGGCTTAATAGCTGGCTTCATTGAAAGGGGTTCCAAGCAAAAGAAAATGCATTTGTGCTTCAAGTAATTTCCTTATGAGTTTACAGGAATCTATTATGATGTAGTTAGCAGAGTTTGCTTAAGAAAGGAAGAGAACTGGGCTGCAGTACAACTAAATATTCTTTTAGCACTAGAGAGGATGTTTTTTTCTCATATTAGGAATGGCATGGAAATTCTTATGAAAGCTAATTTGGAGTAAGCCTCTAATACTCTTGGGATTCTGGATAAAGGATTTTTTTTTTTTGCCTTTAGATCAGTCAAGTGATGCTTTAAAGACCATTGTGGTCCTTAAAGACCATTGTGGTCTTTAAAGTTTCTTTTCTGTCTGCACTGAAATCATTTTGACTAGTGGCTTACTCATTACTCATGCTCTGAATTTGAATTCATTGGCACTAACATTTTCTGCTAAGGGCTTAACTCAGATTATGCTGAGCATCTAACACTTGAAGCCAATGTGAGACAGAACTGCAATAGTAAAATAATAGTACTTAGGATATAACTCATAGGTACTGAGATGAGAAAACAGTTCAAGCTGAGCTGGAAATATGAAATGTGGTATTTGCAGTGAAATGTTGGCTTTACTAACTCGCAATATTCATATTTTCTATCTCAGAAATAAGCAGCTGAAAGACAAGGAAAAAAATCACTTTTACTGTATTAACTTGAAACAGAATTGGTATCAAAATAAAGGAGACAAAAATTGTAAATAAGGTCTTTCTGAAGAAGAATAATTGCGTAAAATAGTGGAAAATAGTGGCTTAGTGATGCAGACATGTTTTCATGCTTGAAGAAATCATAATTGATATTATATACAATATAGAAGGTACTCAGGTTTGCCTGGTGATTGCAATGGTAGTGTTCACTGCTCCTTTTTTGGTGAGTATTTCAAAACTAAACAGCAGGCATATACCACAGCATAGGATACTCCAAGACCTTGCTCCAACTTGCATATCTTCTTTAATATGTCTACCTGAACTGCACAGCTGCTATCACCGAAGCATCAAAGTGCCCAACAGCCCATAAAGCTCTGGTCTATTTTTATGATTTTATGATTAAGCTTATAAGTCAGAGGAACTGCATTCGCAGTTTTATTTGGCTCTGTTTCTTCCCTATGGAAAGCATCTGCCAGAACTCCATCCTTCCTTTGTTTTCCAAAGATCAGATATTTGTATACCATTTTCAGTCTGTTGGCTCCCTAAAGTGGGAGGGATGCTGGCTGATAGTCTTAGAAAACCTGTCTTCATCCCTGAGAGAGGTAATGCAGGTGGCTGCTATAGGAGTCTGCTTCTGCTTTTAGAGGTCACTGATGAGAAGTGCTCAAAGTTGAAATGATGTTCTGATTCTGATGTTTTCTTTTTGTCTTGTGATCCATTCCCAAACTTCTTTTTGTATTTCTAGTATGCTTGTGTGAAGATCAGATAGATGAGAAAGTTGTTCAAGTATCAGACAGTGCCATAGACTATGTTCCCTTACAAACTTGTCCAAGTATGACAGAACATTCTGAAATAACGTAAAGCAAGTAAAACTGTGGGGTTTTTGTAAATACTACTGCTATCTCTTTCACTGTACATGGAGTCCATGGTACCACACATATTTCTATCAGATCTCTGAAATATAACTATCTTCTAGTTAACTATCTATCTACTTCGAGTTAACTATCTTAATTACTACACTACTTAGGAACAATTTTCATATATAAATTCCTCTTTTTGATATGGTGCTACTTTTATTCCTATGTATTGACCTTGGCTTTGTAAACATGATAGAGAAGCAATTGTTTTCTGTCCAATTAGCCCAACCTTTGCCTTGGTCATAAAACTTTACGCAAAATATTCCTTGCAGTCTTTGCAGTCCAATGAAACAAAGATAGACTTATAAGTCTTACAGATTTTTTGCAAACTGCTAATAAGAGCTTTTTAGAAAGTATAAGACCTTCAGCTGATGGAAAAGTATGAGGAGAAAAAAGACTGCAGTCTTGCACAGGCAGTAATGATGACAGCACCATTAATAACATGGATCATTAAAATTTATAAAAAGCTATTCTTAATATAGGATATAAATACATTTCTCAGGCAGAGCTATGAAATTTATAACTTTTTTATTGTCACCAGAGGACCTTGCTAATGCTCTGCACCCCTCCACTCTCTGCCCTCCCTCATAAATCACTGTGTGGTTAATAACCTAGATTACAACTACCAGTTGCATTTACAGAATTAAATATTGACTATGTGAAAATGTTATTACATTTTTACTGATCGGAAGACCACAGAACAGCCCTGCAGGACATGTAGCTGGACAGAAATATCAGTGTAATCTTTGTTAGAAATGCAGTTGCGGGATGCTTGGTAACAAGTGGTAGAGTTTTCAGAAATAGAAAAGAGGTGGCGGAACACAAACTCCTTAATTTCATACCAGGCAACACATGTCAGCCACACTAAGTTTTGTATTAAAGGCCATCTAATTTTTTTGGCTGAGAAGTTTCAAGAACAAATCTATGAAGTAACTTTTAAAGGTATATCCCTGTGGCAGAGAGGCACATCTGATAGCATTGCTTCTCAGGTTTGAGATCTTGGTGAAACTGAGCTGCACGTATGTCAAGTAATGAGGCTTCTGCCACATTGGTTGGGGCACTGGCTTAGGTTTTAATAATCAATGAACTTTTTCTCATCCAACTTTGTGTCTCTTTTTCTGTTTTCTCATTGGATGAATAATTCCAATGACCTCTTCAATTTCCCGTTCTTCACAAACATGTAATAACATGGCTTAGAATAGAAAAGTTCCTTATTTAAATAAGTATAGGATTTATTCAGTGTTATTTATCTAATTTATTGGTTTAATCCTCCCTTAGAGTCCCTTGATATAATTTCATTATTATTGCAGAGTTTGGCTAGGATTCAAGAAAAAGTCATGTGTTAAGATAAACTGCCATTTTCCGTGTCATTATCACACCAGTGCACTTCTTCATTCCTCTTTGAATTTTTTTGTCTCTTCCTTCTGAGGGGAAGTTCAGTGAGCCTTCTGCCTTACATCATGAAGCCAGAGAAAGGAAAGTTACTTTTGAAGTTTCCAAGGCATAATTTCTCTGGGAACAGAACCACGCTTTTTTGCTGCAACATGTTTTAATGAATATTTCAATACAACTAAAATGAATTATTTTTCAATAAATTGGTTATTTGAATATTTATTTATCAATCTCAAATCTAAACAAATAAGTTTTAACAACATTTTTGATCTGAATTTCTGTGATACAAAAGCATTTATTGGCGTAAGTTTTCATCTCCACACATTTTAGTGCCCCAAACTGCCTTTAATTTGTCAACAAATTCTCTGTTGCTCTGCTGATAGAGTACTCACTACTCAAGGAGGTGTTTCATTTCATTCATAGGTGACAGGGTATCCTCTTTCTTTATTATATGGATCTCCCCAAATTGTCCATAGTCTCAAGAACTTGTTACAGTTTCAATCTGTAATTGACCCAAGTTTTGCTTAGTTTAAAGATTTGTAGTAAACCCTTGCTACATCTCAATCATACCACAAAATTCATGGTAATGAAGATGTGTTAAAACACTTCCTGGATTGAAAGAAAGTGGCAGTTATTTGGGAAGTTTTTCTTGTAGATGTAATTGCAACAGTGCCAAATTTGTGAAGTGTTTCATTTTTTGCTTTGATATCTGACCCTTCTTGTAACAGTCCTGGCTACTTTTCAGACTGTTTTTATTTTGATGTCTCTTTCCAAGATTTATTCCAGGTTATGCTGGCATGGAAGTCTGTAAGTGAAACTTTACTGCAGAATGTTTTGGTATGTAATAATTAATAACTGATAACAGCATTTTCAGAAAGTTTTCCTTTTTCTGCATGTTAGTATACTTAAGATTAAATATTTTTCCTTTCTTTCTAATAATAATAACATTTTAATAATACTTGACTTTTCCCAAGTTCTTTAGCACATTAATGAAGTTCACTATTATAAGGACTATAAATTTATTATCATTGAAGGATTTGTTGAAATTTATTCTACTTTGTGTATAGTTTCTGTTAGATCAAATGTTCTAGCATTGTTTATTAGTGAAAAGCTTGATGGAAAGGGGTAGCAGCCGTGCTTGAGGGAGTAGAACATCAGTGAAAGAATTAGACATGTGAGGTGTTGTTAAATGGTTAGAATTACAGAATTATACATTCAAGAGAAAATTATATTCCTTAAGATGCATGCAACAGTGAATAACTCTTACAAAAGAGAAGAAAATGCTTGTCCTGCCTAAGAGTCCTGCTGTCACACAGTTCTCTGGCTGTGTATATCAGTATGGGAAATATTTGTCTTATGAGTGGCATTTTATATCTCATTCTTTGAGAAGCTGACATCTGAAAGCCTCCTTCTCTGTTTGCATGGCTAGACCACTTACTGCAGGGCCCTTTTGATCATGGTAGCATCACAACAGAGGGATATATTTACAGAGCAGAAAGAAACAAATAGAAGTCAGGAAGAAGAGAAGGAAAAAAATATGTACGGGAAAAAATGCCATCAGACTTATAATTCTCACGCAAAAGGAGATACCTAACATTTTAAAGCTCCTGGAAATGTTGTATAGGACCTTCTGGAAAGGTCCTAGCAAGGGCTCACTACAAATGTTTGAATGAGGCAAAACCTGGGTTCTATTACAAAAAAAAAGATATGGACAGGCTGGAAAAGGTCCAGAGATGAGTCACAAAGATGATCAAAGGCCTGGGAAGCCTGGTCTATGGCGAAATGCTGAGAGAACTGTGTTTGCTCAGCCGTGAGGAAAGAAGATGTAGAGGAGACCCTATCACCATGGTGGCTACAAAGAAGATGGAAACTCCCTTTTTACAAGGAGTCATATAGAAAAGGTGAATGGTAATGGTACAAGTTACTCCTAGGGAAATTATAATTGGACACAGGAGGAAAATTTTTCACAATGACAACAACCACCCACCAGAATAATCTCCCCAGGGAAGTAGTGATTCCCCAGTGCTGTATACTTTTAAGATTCGTCTGGACAGGCTGCTGGGACATCTTGTCTAGATTGTGCTCTTGACAAGAAAGTTTGGATCAGATGATCCTTAAAGTCCCTTCTAACCTAGCATTCTAGTAGTCTGTGATTCTATGATTACTGTAAGGTTTCTTCAAGTCTTAGTTTGGTATTTGTCCAAAACAACTAAACCAGGGTAATTTTAAGTATAAATTAGAACAACTGTGACTGTTATAGGGTTTAAAGTGCCACATATGACACACTCAGAACTTGAAGTATTTCTTAACTTAGAAAGTGTTTGGACCATTAATTTTGGGGTTTCGTTTTTTCATTTTGCATATTGGAAGAATAATTCTAAGAAGTTATGAAACAGTAACTCTGAGATTATAAAGAGAAAACTAAAAGATAAATCCCAGATTTTTTTCCTGAAACTCACTTTTTCAAATATTCAATGCACATATAATTTTCTTTCAAAGCATTGTAACAGTATTACAATTTAAATTTCTTGAATAGCTACTTTCCTTATTGTTGATGGTAAATTTGTATTTATTGAACTGCACAGTTCTGTGGTAATTATCATATTTCCACTTAGACATGTTGCAGAAGAATTCTAACCAGCTAATGCTATCTACCTTACTAGATTAAACTATTCAGCCCACTTTCTTTTCTTTAACTCAGGATTTGTAGTTTTTGAATGATTTTCACATTAGTAACTTGAGACAAGCTACTTAACAAGGTACATTAGCATCTTCTCGGTCCATATAAAGCTCTATAAATAACCTATTAGGTTTGTTATTTCTAAGTAGAAGTATAATGGGGTCCATCAAAATTGCATATTGAATGCATTTATTCTTCCAAATTTACCTTAGAAATTAAAAATCCTTTTTTTTCCTTAAAAAATAATATGTGGATATTTATGTAATGACATTTCTTGCTCTTGTTAGAAAATACACTTGTGATGGTGACTGTAGGAATTCGTTGTTCTAGTCTAAGAGCAGCAGCATTCAACAGTGGCCTACAACGGAAGAATGCCACCAAGAATTCACAATTGAAAAAGAAAAATGGGAGAAGGAAAACAGACAGTCATGAGAAAAATCAAGATAGATTTTTCATTGAAGGTTTTTCTTCTGGCCTCAGAGGTATTTCCTTGCTTGCAGAATATTCCACATGGCTAGGGACATAACTCCACTTCTTTTCTGTATTTGCAGTCCAGCTGCAGTTAGTGTTTGTGTATTTTTTATTCTGTAGAAAAGTGAGAGAAAAATAATTCATCTATAGCTCAAATACATAAACTTCCAGAAGTATTTAAAGTGTTATGAGGTCAGCAGAAAAATAACAATTAAGGATTTGAAAACAGATTTGAACTATTTACAACATGGTAGAAATTGACTGTAGAAATTGACCTCAACTTTATAGGACCAAGCAGCAGCAAAACAGCTAGAGTTCTGTCTTAATAGTTTTGGTGCACAGTACCCATTCTCCTTTTCTAACATACAGCCTTCTGGTTTTACAGGTGTTGACTAATAGAAAGTCATTCCTATATAAATGCAATCATAATACCTGGTTGACCCTTAACAATTTTTTTGCCTCTTCTCCACAGTTTTTGACAATTACCTTCAGTTGTTTTTTTGTTGTTTTTTTTTGTTGGTGGTGGTGGTGGTGGTTTTTCTTTTTTTGGGTTTGTTTTTTTTTTTTAGTTCATCAAATGATACTGTCTGTTTTTAGCAGACCCTTTAAATGATGGGGTTTCCATCTTCCCTGATCTTTCATATTTGTCCATTAATCACTTTGTGAGAAATGAAGAATCATCTCTACATCTATAACACTTTCTTGCTCAAGCTTCTGCTCAGATTATCTCATATGACAAAAATATCTCTTCAAGAAAAATAGATGTCCAAGAGTAACAATTAAAACCGATGCAGTTCTTTCTTACAGTATAGGGGTAAAAAACCTGACTGGAACTAGATGGCTGATGTTTCACACAACAGTTAATAGCTTATTCACCTTCTACAAAAGATATTGAGAATGGGGTATCTATTGGACAGCTGAGCACAGTCAACTCTCAATTTTATTTGCACAATGGCATCCCATTAAATGACACCCCAAATTAATGTTTCTATCTCTCAGTTGTTATATTCCATCTGAGATAGTACTATGAAGTCCTTGCATGATGAGTAGAGTTTCCCACCACCTGCTCACTTTCAGAGATGAAGGAAGCAAACAGGAACAGCATTCTGCTGACAGGAGGGAAAATATTTACCTAGCAAATGATAGGGAGTACAGTAAAAGTTGAAGCAAAGCATCTATTCAAAGGCAGACTATGTGCTGTGCTACATCTTTCAGAAATCGTAGTGGGATTTTGATATTATCACAGATTAGTGCAGAATACAAAAATGATCCACAACCTAAGCACAGAGCTTTCCTTTGGTTGTTGGAGACCTTACATAGCTTTTAGAGCCATGTCTTTCTGTATGTATGTGTGTGTGTGTATGCATGTTTGCATAAACAAGCATACAACGGGAGAATTGCAGAATAAAATCTGTGCATTTGTTTTGCTTTGATTCAGCCTTCAAAATGATCCAGTTATCTACTGACTCTTTTCATTTCCACCTTACAATCTGTGAGAAATTGGGGAACCTGTCCTTCAGAAAATATGATTTAGTTCATGAAAGAGTAAAACTACTAAGACTTACTTTTCCTTCCAGAAGAACCTGAACACTTAAGCCATCTGCATTCAGCAGTTCTACCATGCTGTTTATTCAAATGAGAATTCTTAACAAAAAGGTTACTTCATTGGGCCAGTTCAGCTTGTTTGCCCAGCAGGAGCTCTGCACTTTATTTAAGCTTTTAAACTCCTTATCAGTAGCATGAGTTGATGTTTAGTGCACAATAGGGATACAGTATAGAGTAATATATGCATTTTTTCTTCAGCATTCTAAAGGTTTAGTACTGAAGGAAATTTACACAAGCCTTATAGAAATTAAAGCAAGGCATTTATTTCATTCAGAGAATGCAGTGACTTCGAATGGTTGCATTGCTAAGGACTCTCAGCTTTGAAAGGGACCTTTTATTGTGCAGAAAGAAAGCTCAGATATAGCACCAAGCGAAAATTTCAGAGTCCAGATTAGCATGCCTAGCAACTCATTGCTGTGTACCATTTTTTCCCAGTCCCCTACTAGCTGAACTCTTTCCGTACATCTTTAATTGATTGGGTTAATATAAACCCTCAGAACTACCACTGTTTGTGTGGCCCCCATAATAAGGCTATTGTGTGCTTCTCTCTACTCTTGTGTTCCCTATTTAGGAATGTGTCGCTCTGAGCAGTTCAAAAGTGTGAGCAAATGAAAAAAGCCACAATCACTTCATTAATGATTTGTAAACAGAATATCCAGTACTGACGCCACCTGCATAGGCTTTCAGAAGAAAAAATACTGGATTTGCTGAAGCCCTGTGTAGAATCACTGTGGAATTTAATTCGGCAGAGTAAATAAATGCCTCAATTAACACTTTTACACTCAACCAAATGGTTGTATTTAGAGGAAACAGTTTCTTTCTTCAAGGAAAATTTCAAAGGAGACATGGGATAAAGATAAAAAAGAACACCCCAAAAACAAACAAACAAAAAATGACCCTTAAATCTCTCCCTGCAAGTTTTACACAAGACGGCACACAGCAGTGGAGGAAGTTTTAAAGGCAGACAGCAAAATATGTTTAAAAAAGGAATGTAAAGTTAGAAAAAAGTTCACTGAAAATTTCAAAATAGCAGTAAATGTGGTTATAGCTTCAGTTTGCTGCTGCTGTAGGCCTCATTAAAGCAAGCCTTTGTTTTTTCCTTTTCAAACACTACCTATTATGACAGCTAGAAACAGCTTACCAGCTGCATACTGTCATCTTGGCCTGCCAAGATATCATGTAATCATTCTCAGAGCCTGAAAATGGGTACCCACCAACAGCTTTGTGAAGATGTCAAAAAGCCTAAAATTGCTCTGCATGCATATAGTTCTAACTACACGGCAAAGCTGTTGATTTAAGAAAGTCTTTTAGT
Organism: Psilopsiagon aymara; assembly: GCA_024733675.1. Lineage (NCBI taxonomy): Eukaryota > Metazoa > Chordata > Aves > Psittaciformes > Psittacidae > Psilopsiagon > Psilopsiagon aymara. Next base: position 16,518 of record JANRGW010010789.1, read on the forward strand.
AAACCCTACTGAGGTAATATTTATCTACTGTATCTATCTAAATTAGAGGCAAGCTTCTTACATGGCAGCAGATACATACAGTTTTAAGACCTGTCAGATACTGTGAAGTTCCTTCAAATGTAAGGAAAGAAAATAAGTCAGGTTTCTTTCTGAAATGCCAGGCATTCAGTCACTCACTGGTGCATGCAATGACAACATAAACCCCTTATCAGCCATGGGATCACCTGGCTCTTTTATCTGATCCACTATCCTTCTGTACTCTGCTAGCTGGTGAAGGAAGCATATTGCAAAGGAAGGTGATAAGAAAAGGAAGCTCTGAGTTTATCCTGCTTTTCTAATACTGACTGTGTCACCTAGCACCACATCCTACAATTAAACAGTGGAGTAGGTCCACAGTTTCACTGGAGTGCATGAGGAGAGATTTTGAGCGTAGTCAGAAACATCCTGTTGCAGAGGGAATCTTTTGAGGGAAGAATGCCCTCCAAGTGACAATATGACTTGTGTACCAGCACTGTTTTCTTCCCTATAGCCAGGAGAGCAAAACCATGCTTTCTCCCTTTGGGGAAGGTTTTTGAAGCAGTGATTCTTATTCATCTTCATGGAGATGAAACAGCTGCCCAACCTGAGGTATATATTGACCTTTCCCACCATCCTGTTTTGCAGTGCTCCATACAATGCGCTTGTGGGCAGGTTGAAACAGAATTGAACACCCTGAAAGACAACAGGAGAAAATATTTTTTGCAAAAAGATCAGTTCACAGTTCAGCCACAGCCAAAAAATGCACACAGAATCTCAGGAATTTGGAGCACAGCAACAGAACAAAGCAGAGGATATTGATGGAGGTGGAGAGGGGTGTGAAATTAATCTTCACTATTGTAGGCAATGCTCCTCCTGCCCCACATTCATCTAAAACAAGAAAGACTGCAGAAAGGAAGCTCAAGGTTGAAATTTCATTAACCTTTCTACACCAGTGAAAAAGTCCAAACTATTTCCATAAGGACTTGGGAACTCCTGAAAGTCTGCAGAAAGATCAGTCGTCTTCACTGTGTAAGTATGGGATGTCATCAATTTCCTGAATGTTTGACTATCCCTCATGTTAATGGTTTACAGACCATTGACTAACTGTCCCATACAAAGATGTAAAGCAGGAGTAACGGAAATGGAACATAATTCTAGGATTCAGGGGTTATATGTGCTAGCATCAAGAAAAATATTGTCATCGCATTACTGTGAAGCTATTTGTCATTATTGGCTTCACATTCAGTTCACACATACAGGCTTATGGTAGTTTTATGCTGCAGCTCTAAAGCATGTTTCTGCAAAGTTTTGAGTTCTATTTGAGAGTTTAAATATCATGAACAATGCTTGAATGCCCAAAAATTGCTCAAACTGCTATACAAACTATGGAGAAAGGAAAACCCCAAGGTAATCTTAGCTAGTATTCCTTGCAGGAGATGCCACAAACATAATAAGAATCATAGAGTAGTTAGGGTCCTAAGGGACTTTAAGATCATCTAGTTCCAAACCCCCTGCCATGGGCAGGGATTCCTCACACTAAACTATGCAGCCCCCTCTTCTCCAGGCTGAACAGCCCCAACTTTATCAGCCTGTCTTCATGCAGGAGGTGCTCCAGTTCCCTGATTATTCTCGTGGCCCTCCTCTGGACTTTTTCCAACAGTTCCATATCCTTTTTATGTTGAGGACAGCAGAACTGTATATGATACTCTAAGTGAGGTCTCAGGAGAGCAGAGTAGAGGGGCAGGATCACCTTCTTCGATCTGCTGGTCACACTCCTTTTGATGCAACCCAGGATACAGTTGGCTTTCTGGGCTGCAAGTGCACACTGCTGACTCATGTTGTTTCTCATCAACCAACAACCCCAAGTGCTAGGAGTTAGAGAAAGAGTGAATTAAAGGACAAATAAAGCTAATATGTGTTATTAGCCCTTCAGTCTTCCTCCAAATAATAGTTCTAAATGGAATAGTTAGAAATCTAGCCATTTTTCTCGCACACTGTCTGTAAGATGAGGCAAAGCAACTGCAGAAAAACCTGTGCTGCCTGAAAGGCCGCACAAATGTACAGGAAAGATTGTTATCAAGCCTACCTGCCAGAAGTCCAGTTCATCTCCTTTTATAAGGCACTTTCAGCAGATGTAACTGGCAACGTATTTATTGTACATGTCTCCAGCACCATTACAAAGCAAAAAAATGCATATAACCAACACCATTTCCATCTTAGGAATGTGTGCAAAATAGACATGGGTTCAGAGGATCCTAAAGTGAGCAATCTGATCATGTGCTCACCTGGTACTCATGATGATCATTTCCGAGAGGTCCGTTTTGTGACATGCCTGCAGTTTTAGTTTTGCGGTGCAGTTTGTTGGATTGAGACCTAAGCATACAGCAATTTTCTTGGTTGTTCTGGTTCTTTTAGCAGGAAACCCACACACAGGTAGGAATGGAGTTGCAGTGTGTTTCTACTTTAACTGCTAAAGAGATCAGGATAGAGGGAACACCACAGACCCCACGCTCCCCACTGACTGGACACAGATCACAATTTTCTCTGTTGTATGTATCGTACATTGGGGAAAAATGTATGATGATTTTTCCAGAAATGTACTGCAACCCTAACACACTCTCAGTTTTAACCTGCTAAAAACTGTTTCTGATTGATAACCAAATCAGCATAACCCTCTTGCCTAGGAGAGTTCTGATTACTGTAGGCACTGAGGTCAGATACTCACTAAAAAATAGTGAGTTACAGCATCCTATTCTAGGATAGCTAGCTAGCTGTTGAATAATTATTTGCAAATCACTTAGAATGAATAACTTCTGATTGTTTGTAAAGTGTTGTGGAAACATAGTATTTATGTCAGAACAGACATTCAAAAATAGGTAACAGGCTTCCTTGTAAGTCTGTGAATGTAAGCTAAAGCTTCTTATGGATTGGTACTATTAAATTCTATGCATAGTGATAAGCTCTAGAATAACTATGCAATTCTTATGCTTCAGTAGACAAGCAAAGAGAATTTAATGTGTAGGAGGCATGATTCAAAAGTTAAACTTGGGGGTTTGGGAAGACTGTCAAGTAACCATTCTGACCCAAAACATTCTCAGGGTATTTATTTGTATGACTTTGTTTATTTTATTAAAACCCAAATATCTCAAACAGGCCAGGCAATAGTTACTGCTTTTTTAGGAGAAAACACAGAAAATCACTTTGCCGAAATTAGTGTGGTGTTTGCTTTTGGTTTTGTTTGGTCTTTTGGGGGTTTGGGTTTTTTTTTCCTGCCTTTTTTTTTTTTTTTTTTTAAATCAGCTCTACCTTTTCTTTGAACAACCGTTACGTTCTCTAGAGTATGATGAGAAATTATATTTGTGGGATTCCAAATTATAGTAGAAGGAAATTGCACAGTGGTTCAAGAAAATCTTATAATTTTCTGCTGGAAACAGAGTGTGTGAGAGTACAGGATGTCTTTGAGAAAAGAAGCAGCCTTTGGCAGTGCTAGCAAGCTTTAGCCTACAAAATAATGGCATTAAGATGAGCATTTGATTCATTTAGGAACTCATGCTCATCACTATTTTAAAACTTGCAAATTCATGCTGCACAAACTTTAAATACCTCAGCTTAGGCACATAGTAGAATGTGACAAGGTCAATCCTCTGCACTATAACCTTGAAAAAACTTTTGAAAAAAACACAAAATCTTAGCTTTTTTAAGGAGTGCAGACAAAGCTTTACAATTCCAATTGGGAATACTTTCTAATCTACTGCTGAAGGTAAATGGAAAATCAGAAACAGATTTTTCCATTCCAAAAAGTCACTGAATAGGGAGGAAAGATTGCTGTTCTTTGCAGTTGTGAATAGCAACAGCTAAGTTCACTCATCTCCTTCCGCCTCCTTCATCATGAGTTCATATTAATTCACATATTTGTCACTTTTAAGGTGTAGGCAAATATAATAAGATCAGAGTAAAATGGCATAATGAAAGAGGATTTTCAAAATGCATGTCTGCTCAAGGCTTCTTTTTGACTTATGTTTTATTCTTTGTGTTGTAAGGCTGTGATTCACAGCCATAACCTGCCTGATGGACTCCAGAAATCTCACTGAAACTGAGAAGAAAAGCTATTTAAATTTGTGGGGTTTTTTTTTGTTTGGTTTTTGGTTTGTTTTTTTTTTTTTTTTGGTTTTTTTTTTTTTTACATATCTGGACATTTTGAAATTGTCTTTGTAAAAGGAGATGGTGTTCAGTGGATAAGAGTTCAAACTTGTTTGACTGCTGTCTTTCTCTCCCAGCAAAGCAATATTAGGCCAATAACTAAGTGTAGTGTTAAAATTTGGATTTGTTAAGATTTAACAAAAAACTGTGAAAAGGACATTCATACTGCCCCTCTTTCAGTAATAAAGTTAATGCTAAATATTATGATAATAACTAAACACTAGTTATGTTTTTGGTGTCTTCTATTTAGATTTGAATTGAAGAAAGGTTGTTTGACAGTCTCTAAAAAGTACATTCAAACGTCAACTTCACTACTTCAGTTCCATGGTGAATAAAATTAGCAACTAACAGTATCTAAATAGAACTACAATAAATTTTCCTGAAAGCTAAGACTGAAAGCTAAGGCAAAGTTTTGATCTAAGATGGACGCGACCACTGTGGGGCACAAGACCTTCAAAGAACTGTTAGCCTGGTTGTGGTCTTGATTCCCGTTGAAAGTGCACCTTCTTCATTCAATCCACACGAGAAAGGGGGTGCTATCAGCTGCTGAAGAAACTGCTTTGGGAGCAGGGAATGAGTAGAAGCTGTGAAATGAGTTAATCATTTAATTGAGTTTCGTCACATATGTGTGCTTGCTTGTTTAAATATATGTAAGTGAGAATGGAAGCGTGAAGATAAAACATAGGTTTGGGTTTTTTTTTTTTCTTCAGTATAAGCAGTTTGGAGCATTACTTAATATTCTACATAATTAAGATTGTGAGACTCAATGTGTATCTCATTATTTTAATTTGGCAGGTTGTAGATGTTTGATTATGCACTCTGTATCTCCCATCATTCCCCAAAAGTATACCTTAAACACGTACTTTTGCATGTGTATTCTGCGTCTCAATTATCAAATGTATTTAAGAGGTAAAAGCTGTGCTGCCATTATATGTTGAAGGAACTTGCCTTTCATAAACAAGGGAAGAGCACTAAATGTGGGCTGGTGCATCTTTTTTTACTCCACTAAGAAGGAGTCATCTGACATTTCTGTGTTTTTATTACTATTTACTTTCCTTAGCATCACTAGAAAGCTCATTATTCTTAGGGTAAGAAAGTTGGTAAATGGCATGATTCAAATGTATTTTATTTTCTGATAGTGAGTGGCATTGCTAGTTTGATCCTTATGTGTTAAAATATTACCATCTCTTTTCTTACCAACAGTAGATCCTTTCAAAATGAAAACTTAAACATGGTTTTTGCTTCTGACATTTTATTGTGACCCTTCAAACAGGAGGAAAAAACTCTCACCGTGCAGTTTACAGTGAGAAGAGTAATCAAGAGGTCTTTTCTATTCACATTTTTATCTGGCTTTTGTCTTTTTTAGCTGTTTTGGTGACATTTGCTTTGAAAACGTAGGTCTTTGTTTTTATCCTTCTTGAAAGATTATAATTGATTCAGTTGCCATCTATGTGCACATGATGAGTATTTGTTGTGTAAATGGAATCAGTACTGGCAGAATATTGCTGCATGCTGCATGTTGCATTATTCACTTTCATCTGCATGCAGCTCATGGCTGGCAGGCTCCTCACAGCTACCTTTAAAGTGCCTTATCCAATATAAAGCTCTGGCTTGTTCAGTAGGAAGTCTAGTAGATCAGTTGTCACATTCAAAACCTCCTGCTAAATTCAGGAGAGAATACAGGAGAGGGGGCATGCCAAGGTCTGATAGAGGATTGTTTGAGATGGCATTACTGAGCTCCAAAAAGCTCTGGTCATTTCTCATCGCATTATCACTTTGTCTGAAGAGCAAAACAAGGTTGAATTGAGCAGGGATAAATCCTGGGATAGAAGCAACCCATATTTTTCCATTCGTTGTCACTATTATATCCTGTGCAATCTAAAGAGCAAAGAGATGTCTTGGAAAGCAGGTATTGGTAACTGTTTCATAGTGCATAAATACATAAAAATAAATCCTAACAAGTGTCACATTTGTGCATTTGACCTTTTGTGAGAATCATCCAACTGACTTCAAAGAGATGATATAATACTGAAAGTCAATGGATATGCTTTTTAGCAGGACCCTATGCAGTCAGTCTGAAAATTTCATTGCCAGACCATTTTTTTAACTGGAGAATTTCTGTTATGGCATTGAGAGATAACCTATAATGAATTTATAGGCAGCAATTTTGAGTCCCTAGCTGACTTCTTTAACTGGGAGGTTACTGCCCCTTCTACAAAATGGGAATATGTATCTGCACCTCAGCTGCAGCCACAGGAAATCTCGAAGCTTACATCACCAGTAGTGTTGGGTTGATGCTAAGCAGCTACACTTCTTACTCAGTCAGCTTTGCCCTTTTGCTGACTTCCTTATTGGAGAAGAACAGACCGGTGGGGTACTAACATCTTAAGCTTCTGCACAGCATGACCTGGAGCTTGTCTAGTATTGAGTCTGGAAAAGGTCATGTGAGAACAAAATACAGAAAAAAATTTTTGCATTGGAAAGTGTTAAGCTTTGCTGTTTAGCTCTGACTGTGATACTGAAAGCTTACTGACATCAGACTTACCCTCATGACCTATGGCAGCCAGGAAGATTACAGTTTTGACAGAATTTTGGTATTTTTGCACTGGAAAAAAAAAAATACTTGACAACAAATGTTAAAGATCTAACACAGAACTCACTGAAAAAAGTAATCTTTCAGCTTATACATATAGTCTTTTCTCTACCCAACTGCATTAGGGGAATTTGTGAATGAGGGGAGCCCTCTTTAGTGTATAGAAGGTGTGAATGAAGCAGCTGCAAGCAAACAAATAAACAAAAAAAAGAAAACCAAACCCACCAACACCCTCCCCCACCCCCAAAAAAAACCTAACAAAAACCAAAACCAAGTACAAAACCCAAAGAAAACCATAAAAAAAAAAAAAAAAAAAAAAAGGGGGGGGGGAATAAAGCAACAAACAAACAACAAAAATCCACAAGAAAACCACTGCAAAACCAGGGAGATAGAAACATTCTACAGCTTTAAAAAGGCTTTGGAAACAGTAGGCTAACCTAAGAGATCTGACTTCTAGAAGGCAGAATTTGGCCTCTTCAGGAACATGCTTAGGAAGGTTTCACGGAATATAGCCCTAGAGGGCAGGAGGGCCCAAGACTGTTCGTTGATATTCAAGGATCACCTGCTGCAAGCTCAGGAGTGTTGCATCCCAATCAGAAGAAAGTGCAGAAGGAGGGCCAGGATGGATAAGGAGCTGCTGAGGAAAATATGAAGGAAAAAAGAGGCTTATAAAAGGTGGAAGCAAGGACAGGCAGCCTGGGAAGAATACAGGGGCATTGTCTGGGAAGCTAGGGACCAGGTTAAAAAAGCTAAGACTCAGTTAGAATTAAACTTGGCTAGGGATGTTAAAGGTAGCAGGAAGGGATTCTATATGTAGAATTATTAAAGATAAATTAGACAAATATATATATAGATAATATATATTATCTAAAAATATATATAAAATATAATGTAGATAGAGAGAGAGAAATTGGAATTTATTATAGAATAAAAGACAGACAAGGGACAATGTAGGCCTGCTCCAGAAGCTATCGGGAGAACTGGCTACCCTGGATTTGGAGAAAGCTGAGGTTCTTAATGACTTCTCTGCCTCAGTCTTCACTGGCAAATGATCTGACCACACCACCCAAGTCTTGGAAGGCAGATGCAGGGACTATGAGAATGAAGACCTTAGGCCCACTGTAGGAGAAATCTGGTTTGTAACCATCTTAAGAACCTGAACGTGCACAAGTCCATGGGACTGGGTAAAATCCTTCCGCAGGTCCCGAAGGAGCTGGCAAATGAAGTTGCTAAGCCACTGTCCATCATATTTGAAAAATCATGGCAGACAGTTGAAGCTCTCAGTGACTGGAAAAAGGGAAATGTAATCCCCATTTTCAAGAAGGGGAAAATGGAAGACCCAGGGAACTACAGAGCAGCCAGTCTCACCTCTGTGCCTGGCAGAATCTTGGAGCAGATTCTCCTGGAAGGCATGCTAAGGCACATGAAAAACAACAAGGTGCTTGGTGACAGCCAGCACGGCTTCACTAAGGGGAAATCCTGCCTGACCAATCTGGTGGCCTTCTATGATGGAGCTACAGAACTGACGGACAGTGGTAGAGACTTGATGTCATCTACCTGGACTTGTGAAAAGCGTTCTTTTCTCTAAATTTGAGAGACATCAATTTGATAGGTGGACCACTCAGTGGCAAAAGAACTGGCTGGATGGCTGCAAGCAAAAAGTTGTGCTCAGTGGCTCAATGTCTAGCTGGAGACCAGTAATGAGTGGTGTCCCTCAGGGATCAAGAAACAGTCATGTTCAACATCTTTGTCAGGCTTGAGGTCACCCTCAGGAAGTGTGTTGATGACACCAAGCTGCATGATACGCTGGAGGGAAGAAGTGCCATCCAGAGGGACCTTGAAATGCTTGTGTGGAGGGCTGATGCCAACCTTATGAAGCTTAGCCATGACAAGTGAAAGGTCCTACACCTGGGTCGGAGCAATCCCAGGCAGAGCTACAGGTTGGGCAGAGAAGATCAGAGCAACCCTGCAGAGAAGGACTTGGGGGTGTTGGCTGATAAGAAACTGAACGTGCTCCAGCTGTGTGCACTTGCAGCCCAGAAAGCCAACCGTATCCTGGGCTGCATCAAAAGGAATGTGACCAGCAGGTCGAGGGAGGTGATCCTGACCCTCTATTCTGCTCTTGTGAGACCGCACTTGGAGTACTGTGTACAGTTCTGTTGTCCTCAACATAAAAAGGTTGTGCAACTGTTGGAACAAGTCCAGAGGAGGGCCATGAAGATGATCAGGGAACTGGAGCACCTCTCATATGAAGCTAGGATGAGAAAGTTGTGTCTGTTCAGCCTGGAGAAGAGAAGGCTGCGTGGAGACCTCATAGCAGCCTTCCAGTATC
>JANRGW010010790.1:0-26958 GCA_024733675.1 Psilopsiagon aymara
CCACAAGTCAAAACCACAGTGCTGCACCAACTACTAAGAAGGAGAAAAATGACTGCTACTGCTGAACCCATGACACTGAGATACACCCACTGCAGCTAATAAGGTATAACTGGCTTCAGTGATCTTCAGGACCTCTGAACTGAACATAGCTGAGACTCACATGACTGAAGTTTCCAAGTCCTACTGTAAGGTAAATTGCAGTAAAAGTTGTGAAGCGTGTGCAAAAAACTTAGTGATCTTCTGCAAATGGTATGCTACTACTTTCAGTACAGAAATGCTCCTTTGAATGTCTGAGGATTCCTTCTCTTTTGTCTTTTTGTTTTTTGGGGGTTTTTTTGACAAATAGCCCTGACCTGTGAGAAGAATCTCATTAGATAGCCACATTAAGTGGAGTCTGAGTAGTAAAAAAAAATCACAGAAACCCCATTCTTTTCCTCCTGAGGTCATAAAAGAAATATCAAGGAATTTTGGATTGGGACTAGGTAGAAACCACTTACTTAAATCATTCAAGAGTACCATAGACTTGTCAATAGAACAAGTCTATGGTACTGTCTATGTAAGTCTATGGTAAGTAGTAGAAATGTGGATTCAAGTTCCAGAGGGTAAAAAAAACCAAACCAAACCAAAACAAACCCAACCAAAAAAAAAACCCCACTATAAAAACCTAACCTTTTAATTATTTCAGTGAGTTCAAACTACAGGGAAAGAAATTATATTTGCATTTATAGGTAACATAAAAAAACCTGAGTAGAGAAAATTGCATGTGGGGATTACAAGCTGAGCAACAAAAGAAACTATTTCCAATGGGGATTGTTTTACTTAATCCATGAATGGAAAGCCACTGTATATTATATTTAAGTGGAACATTATAGTAATTGTTTTGAAACTAGTTGGTTCAGGACTTATTTCATGGTCTAGATTATTAAATGATAAAAGGTGTAATCAAGTAATTCAGCTGTCAGTACACTTGGTAAAATGGGAAATGTTTGTTTAGAATTCAATTTATGATTTATTGTTTTGTTATTTAGCCCCCAGGAAGGAGCTTTAATGTTTAATTCTGAAGCTTTTCTGAGAGTATACAAAGCACACTGTAAAGCATAAGGCAACTTTGCTGGTATATACTAGCATTTTTAATTAAATGCATTTTTTATTTTCATTTGAAACTGAAGTTTAAAACCTTAAATCATCAGCAGATTTTAACTGCACAGTGTTCCTTTTGAGTCAGAGACAAAAGCTCTTACTGATTTCAGGAGAATGATCATGTCTTTCTTTGTTATCTAAAGTCTGTTTTAATTCATTGAGTTTTTCTACCTGAGTTTGTGTTCGAGTTGCTTATCTAAGTCTCCAGGTACTAATGAATTATCATCACAGAATTGTTGTCAGGAAGAACATGATTTATTTGCACTTAAATGCTGGAACAAGGAACATTTGAAACAGTAAGTATCTTTGTGAATCTGGTGCTGTGTTCAGTGTTGCATGAACAACATCTCCTGTACCCTAGCCAAATGCCCATGCTACAGAACTGTTGTTCTGTCTTGATGTGCTACCAGGACATTGATTAGTACGCTAACAGAAAGAATATAATTCTTTGCAAATTTAAATTCATTAGACAAAATTGGGTTTGGACTGTCTTTTATCATGGTTTATTTTGCAAACTGTAATGGAGCCCCCTTATAGGGCCCAGTTTCAGCAAATCATCTCTAGTAGCACAATTGTGACCAGCTTTTCCCATCACACGATGTTGACCAAGGAGGCCTTGGTGTAATCTTTTTGTTATCCCTTTCAATCTCTACCTTGGTTTGCACAAGCCAACCCACACTTCCGCCATATAGAAGAATAACATGTAAGCTGAGTATCTTCATATAATGTTTTTATGTACACCTGGGGGTTTCTGACAAAGCCCTTTTTTGCAGAATATAAACTTGAAAATTTAGCTGCAGACAGCATGGGAACATTTCTAGGACTTCCTACCACACCTGTACACAAGCTTTTCACCATGCCTACAGTCATTATGTCTACTTTACTTATATTTGATTGCATATGAAGAGCACATTCAGTAAAAAGCTTACTAGATTGAATTTTGAAACCGTCTTGAAGCTTCTTGTCATATCCATTTTCTGGTGAAACCAGAAAATACAATGTTTAGAATATAGGCACTGTAGAATGAAATTCTTGCTCTTTGTTTAACTTGGAACTACTAAGTATAAGCCTGCTTTATTAAAACACAGCTGTAAAAATTCAAAGTAGGTGAAATAATTCAGGCAAGAAAAAAAAAAAAAAAAGCCCAAGGCTGAGACAATAATTTAGAAGCAGTATGCTTTTTCATGAGTATTGTAGGAGCTGAAGCGGAAAATAACTGACTCATTCCCCAGAAACAGAAGACTAGTTCTTACCGCATTCTTAAACTAATTGTGCAGACTCACCAATTCAGCTGAGTTTCAGATAGGTAGCTAAATATCTAGGCACTGTTTAGGTTTTGTATTGTTTTATCCAATCTGATATGAGCTGAGAGCTAATTTATTTGAGACTTGGACTTCTACTACATGTTAACCTTGCCCTACAGATTTTGCAGTTCCTGGATTTTTGAAAAAGCTTCCTGCTGGTCATGAACTCTGTAGTTCTACCACCCATTAATGTAAAATGTTTGCATCATTATTTCTCGATAAATGGTTCACCCTTTAAAAAGTAATAGTAGAAAAAAAAAAATAGCTTGAGAGACTTCAGCAGAAAAGCAGTAACCTGGATCCCTCTAGAGGCCACTTGTGTAATGTTTTGTAGAGAAAAAGAATTGAACTTGTTTCCCAATTCCCTGTCTACAAATAAAGGAAGCTTATCTGTCTCATGTTGTTGCTTATTATCTTGCCAGCATACTTCTGCTGGGTGGTGAAAGCTGCATAATTCTTGTATTTTCTGTCACTTAAACAAGTGCAAGGTTAGAACTGGATGAGGCAGCAGGAGTTTCTGTAAGCACTAATTCAGTCTTAATTCCTATCTGCATGTGTCTTTGAAGATTGTTTTTAGAAAGTGTTTTATGTCAGTTTCTAATTGAAGCACCAGAAAGATAGGTTTCCATTTGTAATAGTATTGCCAAAGAACTAATTAAACAGGCCAGACAAAAGGAATACTGTTATTTTCCCATGTGTGTCTATTTTAAGTAAATGCTTTTGTGGACCTGATACTGTTCTCCAGTATAGTGACAATAGTCCTAAGAATGTGTGAAAAGTTAAAGGCTACATGCCTGTAAAAGACAAGACAGTCCACCATGACGGTGGAAAACTGCACCCAATTAGCCAAAGCATGAGTAGTTTGACTGGAAAGGAACAGAGCTCAACAAAGGAAGAGAAAGAAAGGGGCTTTCGAAACCCTATGCAATGCTACTGGGATAAAAATACTTGAAACCCAAATTTAAGAGACCACCTGAGTAATGGTTACTTTCATGCCTGTTGAACGCTTTCTGGTATAATTTTTCCACATTAAATGGTTCCTAGCCCCAAGAGCACTGCTATTCCAGTGGCTCATTCCAGACAATCTTATTGGGGTGTATACATTGACTTAAAGGATAAAGATAATGCTGGTTTATCTTGTGACACAGGAGACTGCGAATGCAGTGTATGAAGTACTAGGAATGTGCTGCAATCTGTCCTTCACTGATTGGTTGAAAAATCTTGCTGCAAAAAAGATCAATTTAGACAGATAATTGAAAAAAATCATAACATTTCCATAATGATCTTGGTAAAATTCATTGAATTAACTTTGCTGACAGTAATATATGCACTTTGTGTAATTTGAGTTGATGGTACATAAATAGTTTATGATTAATGTCCTTTAAAATATTTTCTGTTCATCTCTGGTCCTTGTTCTGTTTCTCCTGAACATTTATCGTTCTTATCTCCTTACTAACAAACTGTTATAGTTCTCTGTCACTGTGTTATTCCACAGGATCCTCCCAGATATTTGAAAAACAATTTTAATTTTTTAATGAAATGAATGTGAAGAGTGGTATACTTTTATACTTACTTCTGCCATAGAGCAAAATAGGTTTTGAACATTCATTACATGCAAAATGCCCTGTTGTACACCATGAAAGGTAATTTCATCCACATGAGTGAACACTGATGAGGTGCTTTTGGAGAAGTGCTGCGTAAAATTACTGGCTATATTCAACTTTGTTGTAAAGGTGAAAAGAATAATATTATAATGAAAGATAAAGATGTGGGAGAATACTCATAAAGGCAATTTACAAAACAGTTTAGCAAGAGCAACATCTTTCCCTGCAGCATTATGCTGCAGCATGCATGTATTTTGCACTACAATATGCCAAAACATAGGCAGATTATACATAATCTGCATTCATTTTCTGAATGTATACCAGAATACAATAATCTGGTATTCGTGGAAAGTACTGGTAATATCAAAATCTCCCCCTTATGTTCTGGAGCTGAACTAAGAACTGTTGATGGCATGGGAAAGACTCCAGTGGGCTTTGGAACACTTGGCTTTTCTTCACGGCTATGCCTAAGTGCTACTTTGCATTTGCCCATGCACTTATTCATGGTAAAAGTTTCATTTCAAATCAGGAAGTGTATCTGAAAGGATGTGATCTATCAGCAGGTACTTTTAAGCAATATAATTCTTTTATTCTGAGTTTATCAACTGGCTTATTGGTTTAGCACTGCTTACTTTTGGCTCACTGTGAAGCAATAATTCAGGGGCTGCATCTGCCAGTAAGTGGAGCTCTTTGCTAGCCTAGGGAGGTGTGTCCTCACCCACAGCCTTTTTTGATCCCCAAACTGAAACTTCTGGGGAGTTGGTACTCAGTTTTACTTTGACGCTTTTGCAAGTTAAACAATTCTGTTGGTTTAGAAAACAAGAGAATAATTGCTAAAATCATGGAAATGATAAAATATTTTATTTTCATGGAGATTTTGCTGCTTTTCTCTGTGACAGCCAGCTGTTGCATTCATTCCCTTTGCTCCTTAAAAGAAAGGGAAGATTTTAACTTTCTTTTTTTTTTTTTTTAATGATTTTCTAAGAAACTTATCCTGGTATTTTACAAAAAATTATTCAGTTTGCCATACCAGGGATATAAAAGGTGGACGTAACGATGTTTCTGTACTTGTCATACTTGTCCCAGTAGGTCATTACCTACTGATGAACGTTTATAGTAATAGTTCCTTAGAGCAGAATGTCAGTGAATAGCAGTTCGTGAGCTATTTTGTGGTTTTGTAAATGTTTTGAAGTGTAGCCCAGCGAAGGATCTGCTTTCATGAGACCTGCTCTTTCAAGAATCAGCTTTGTTTGAAATTATTTTCTACTCCAAGCTGTCTCAGTTGGGAGAGATTTTCAATGAAAACATGTAACTTTCCTGTCACATAAAGAGAAGAGTGGTGAAAATCCTATTCAATCAAGAGATATTTGGATTAGTTTCCTAACTTAAATTCTCAAATGAATCCTCAATTAAATCCAAATTGAACGTACCATATGCTTACTAATGCTAGAAGTATGCTTCTTATGTACTTTATTAATGTTCAAGTCTCATTTATTCATGTTGGTATGTGGTTTACTTGGTATGTTACTCCATGTATGCTGCCAATGTTTTGTTGTAATTATTATATGTATGCATTGGGTAATGCTAAGTCAGCCAGCTGGCTGATGGGAGCTCCTTTTGTGCATAGTGTGCACTCTGTAATGCTTGTATTTACTCTCTGAAAGCTTGCCAATGTTCTTACTCTCCTATGGTCAAAACATGTATTACTATCCTATTCCTGAAAGAAGAGCAAGACTTTTTGGCAGGAAAAATATGTTAATTTAGGTGTGTAACTATGACTTAATAAAACAGAAAGAGGGGAGATGTATGTTCTCCTTATACATGCTTGTGCACTTGTCAGGGAACATGCTCTTTCCTCCAGTTCTGTTGAGGATGAGTTTAGCAGGAAGAATTCATCCCACCTTGGAGATGACTTCTAACTCTGTGGCTTCAAACTGGAGCTAGAGGAAAAGGGAGACTGGATTTCTGAAAAGGTTTAAAACAAAAGGTTTTAACCCCCTTTTCTAATTGCTACTGAGATGTAAATTAATGTTATTCGTGTTAGTAACAAAAAAGTTCAAAGAAGTAGAGCATACCTCTCCAACGAATAGATCATAGACTGTGAGATGGATTAAGTGAATTGCCACATGGTGGAGCTGGAAATTGTTCCCAGTTCTCTTGTGCCCAAATTCTCCTCCATAAGGACTCTCACTTTTTCTCCTTTTGAAATTATTGACATTGTGAGCCATCCTCAGCTTTCCTCTTCTTTCATTACCAGGACTGTTTCCTGGAAATGCTTTGTAATCTTGCATGCTTGGCCAGGTCTTTATAGCCCTGGGAGACAGATTCAAGCAGAGCTTTGAGGGACATCTGCTTAGACTAAAATTTAACCTCTTTAAAAAGTGAAACTCAAACCAACAAAGCCGTAGCAGTTGGAAATAAAATGGGCTTGTAAAGTCCTAGCGTATGGCTGTGACAGTCTTTGCAAGCTGCCTCTTGCTTCTAGGATTAGCTTTTGGCAATCTACAACTTTCCAAACTGCAACAAAGTGTGTGGATTCCAGCTTCCAGATTTGCTTTCCCTGAACCTGAAGCCTCTTGAGGCTTCTTACTCTGAGTTTGCTTATCAGCTTTTGGGAGAAGATGCTGCCTCCTGTCTTCCATCCTGACCCACTGATTTCTGAAAGGCATACAACATGTGATGAAGAATGCAAAAAATACATATCCACGGTTCTCCCCCTGCAGAGGCCTTTTTTCAAATGGGAAGGTAGAGAGGATCACTGCATCTAAAGAAAAAAATGCTCCCTAAACAAACAATGAGAAGAGCTCTCTGTAGCTATAGGACAGTATGCAAATAAGGGGAAACAGTCTTCACAAGAGAGTGGCTCATGCCAGCTTTCCACAGTACTTTCACGCTCTGCAACCTATTGCATTTTCAAGCCTCAGCAGAAGCCAAAGCTCATTCGTGCTTTCTCTGAGGTCTTCAAGGGACTGATTGGTTTTAAAAGTACAAAGACCTACTTCAGTTAGCTTTTAGGAGCTTTTAGTTGTGCTATGAAGTCACTCATATATTCAGAAAAGTACACCTGTATATCTCTGCAGGATCACATTGTTTTATTACTGCTACAGCACAGTGAGACTGCATTTCAGATCACTCCCAGGCAAATTTGGCTTTTATTCCACATAAAAAAAAGGTCTTTCATAAACCATGGCTCAGTTTAGAAATTTATTCCTTTCTTTTACAGAGCAAGCAAGGCAGCAAATAGTTTCAGTCAAAACAAAACCAAACAAGCCCTTCTCTGAAAGCCTCAAGTTGTAGTAACTTACGCTCATTTCAGTTGTGTGTGACTTTGTTAGAGGATTCATTAGTTAATGCTAAGGAGTTCTTGCCTACACACTCTCATCTTTATAACTAGCAGCACTTGTCTCAGAGCATTGCAGCAACATTTCATCAGCTTACATAGCTACCTGTGATTTATTAGACCACAGATAAAAGCAATATACAAATTAGTTGGAATGGACACTGGGAGGAGGAAAAATGTCAGTCTCTGATCTCACATAATGATTCAGCCATTCTGTCCAAATCAAGGTTCCTTTATATTCTTTGCTTTATATTCAGAAATATCACAGATTGGATTTTATCAGTCTGTTAAAATTCTATGTCAATTTACATGAACATTGAAGGAGATGTCAAAACTCTTTAAACTCAAGGTAAGGACAAACTGACAAAGTACATATCCATAAGTCCAAATATGGAAAAAGTAACTAACTCCAGTGGAACAGTGCAAGGACTGCAAACTAAAGAAGTGCTTACATGCTCCGATGCATCATTGCTTCCCTCTGACCTGTTTTACATCAGATTAGTACAGTTGAATTCAACAGGAAATACAGAGTAATGTAGCCATAGTTCATAGGCACTTACGACTTTCTAAGACAACCTCCCCTTTGACTTGAGTAAGTGTTGGCAACTTAAGTAGAGAGATTATTTAGTAGTTTTGTGTCCCTGTGCTGCAATCAGACCTGGAGACAGCCTCTCAAAAGAAATATCTGAATCATTGGAGCTGTTTTCAGTCACAGTCACTGCAGGAGAGATGCTACATGCTGCAGTACAGAAAGCTGCTCGCTGGGTAATCAGGTGCTGGAAAGAGCCACATACTGAAAGCCCTGAATGGTGTTAATACTCACCACCAAAATGCCTGCTTGTAACTATCTTCCAATTTTAAGGGCTTATGTGAAGTACGCACCTTACAATAACCCATTCCACAAAGCAAAGATATACCTCAAAAAAAGTTTAAAGAAACAGAGGTAAGTATTTTGTCACTTCTCTTATGTTGTTCTCTGAAAAATGAGCAAGTTGCTCAAATAGCTTGATTTGGTCAGTGCTTTGATGTTTAATCAGAATTCTTGCAGGTTAGGCTATCAGATAGGTGTAGTCTCTAGATGTGCTGCAGTTGTTATCAAACAGGGAGTAATTGATTCCCAAGTATGGATTTTTTGTGCCATATGAACCATGGAAGTACATGTAGTTGGGTTCAACTTTGGTTGCCTTTTCAATAATTTTCATGTAGGGGCTTTGAGAAAGGGCTTATTTCTGAATGCTTTCTGAAAATAAAAAGCAAACCCAAGAAAATAAGGAGTTATATGAAAGCTAAATCACAAGGTAAGATTTAAAAGAGTTGAAGAGTTCCTATAAGCTTTCCAAAATATAGTGGAGTTATAAAGAAGAGGGATGGACTGACCTCAAATACAGTCAAATAAACTATTCATAAAGAGATATTTTATTCTTTACTTCAGAAAACTGAGTGTGCACATTTAGAGACTTCTGCTGTTTCTTTAAACAGTGGTTTTGAAAAAAACACATTCATAAGTAGTATGTGATCTACTGATAAATTCAACAAAAGTAATTTTGTATCTATTACAGAGATAGGACCAAACCCGATATTTCAATGAATGTCTACAGCAGTAGATTGAAAAGAGTAGGTAGCTAGCTATATTCATTGCCAGCTGTCCTCCTTCTGACCTGTCTTTTAAAGCAGAGTTGGGAAAAAAAAAAAAAAAAAGGATATTTCTTAAGAGAGAGGACTGACAAATGAGCCCTTTTTGCCTTGTTAAATGTAGAGATGTCAGATCTTCATTTATGTTATCACCCTCCATTTTTATTTCCAGTTCTGTCTGGCATAATACTTTGAGAATAGTTGGAATAATCAGTGTAAAACTTTAAGGGAAAGAAAAGGTCATTCTGTAGAAATAAATATCAAAAAATAGGTCAATAACATGTACCATAAAGCCTCTTTTATGCTGTTTTGGTAGTGGTAAAGGTTGTTAAAGACCTAGAAAGAGTCCCAAAGATTACCTTGGAAAAGAAGACACCATCATTGGATAGGCTTCACAGCGTAGCACAGAAAGCAGGGCTGAGGTGCAGTAGCACTGAACATCTAAAAATAATGGAGCATGGAAAGAAGACAAGGAGAGTGGAAACCTTCAAACTGTTCAGGGTAAAGCTGGCCCAAAAGGCTCCAGGGACATCAGAGGAGGGCTGTAGCTCTGTGCAAGCAGCTCTGGCCCAGCTGCCTCCCCTGCCAAGGTCATGGGAGCTACAGTCCTGCAGTGTTTGTAAACCACTTCTGCCAGCAAGTAGGTTGCTCCTAACATAAATTTCCTTTAGGACATTTATATTTGGATTAAAGCTTTTTTGCGTCTTTGATCTCAGCTTGTGGAGCTGCAATGAATTCGGAGTTGCAACTCTGAACTACCTAAAACACTGAAAAAAATCAATTCTCTTAGGCATTTTTAGTGCATCTCTCTAGAGCACTAGTGTTGCCAGGGTGATTGTGTAGTAGAGCAGGGAACAGAGAAACACTGGCTCTTTGTTTTGGGGAAGGTGGCCTGCAAAATTGCTCTTACTGCATTTGCCCTCTTCCAAAAAAGTTCTTTTTTAGAGTTAGTGGCTTTTTGACTCTCTAGCGTATGAGTCTGTGTCTTTCTCAACATGAGCTGTGAAAATTTCAGTCATTACTGACCCTCTTTGTTTCCTCAGAAAGAGTAAATAGTCTGTCTGGTTTTTATGTTCTTCCACCTTTCCTTTGTTATTCAGCAGGGACAATATTTGTTTACTTGTTTCGTGCTTTTTAAGTTAGAATAGTTACATAGGCTTTATGCTCTTTGTCACCAAGGAGGACAGAAATTTATGTGGGATACATTTTTTCTCACAATTTATTTTGGCTAATCTATTTTAATAAAATCTCTGCCCAAAGGCCAAATATAAACATGAAACAGTTGCTTCAGTGCTGGTAATTTAAGCTGCTAAACCAGTGGGTGTCCCCGTGACAAATACATATCATATTCTGGTTTCAGTCTCTGAATACATGAGCTTTCCCCAGCAGGATGTAGTTGGCCAGTGGAAGTTTTGTCTTGCACTGGCTGTTGCTGCCAGTTTCTCATGTAGTAAAAGTGTATGATTCCAGTGGTGCTGTAAACTTCATCACTTTTGAAAGCATTTCTGCACACGCTGGACTGTAAAGTGACACTTGCCAGGTGGTTTCTGTCCTCAAGTACATATGCTTTGCCTGTTCTTTTAGCTTTTTCCAATTGTAAATGCTGTTAGTCCTGGGCCTGAGTCTCCCTCTTACTTTCACCATTAACATATTGTAGTATTTCCTTACAAATAAAATTAGTTATGCCCCTGTCAGTGTCATGGAAGTACTGAGAGAACTAGTCTCTGTACAATTAAGGTGACTGTGATGGCAGCCCAAAAGCACAAAATTTTTGTATTCTGTTCTGAAACTAAAAGTAGTCACAGCGCTCTGGGTAAGGTTGAGAGGAATTCCACAATGGTTTGCATTACCTCTGATTTCAGGTAAGAAAATCTTACACTGTCAGTCACACTACCTCTTTATTTATTGGATGATTCTGTTTGATTGATATAAATAAAATATTTTACCACATAAAAATTGCTGGAAAAACATTAAATGAAAGTTAATTCAGATGCAGACATATTTTTGCTCTTAAAAATGTAGAGATAAGTTTGTTTAAAATACTAAAATATTTTAAATGTGCTACTTTAGAAGAAGCACAGGTCCTTGGAAATATCTTTTCATAGAATATAGCCTTCTAAATATTTAACTTAACAGTTGATAATAGGATTCAGGCTCTTCAGACTGAGAGCTTTCGGAAGTTTTTTCATCTTGTTTATCTAGATAGAGCAGGGGCACAGCATGTAGTTGAATAAACAATGCTTTAATTAATTTTTCAATCTTGCAGTATGGTTCATTTGTTTATGTCAATGAAAACCTTTTTGGCAGATGCTGATTTCAGATCATAAAGCAGTGTTCCACTAGAAGGACAAAAAATGGCTTTTCAGCCCCTATCTGTGCTTTACTGCTGAAGTAAGTAGCATAACTCTTATCTCTTTTTTTATAGATAATACAGAAATACTATAGCCTTTGTTTAATAGTAGTTTATCTTTCAGTCCAGCAAGAACTATACCCTTTCTGGTGGGGAGGCAGCCTCGGTATCCAGACCCAGTTTGAACAGCACTTTCGTGGGCTCCTCAGGAACTCGGGCTTATTGGTAGAAGTGCCCAACTGTGGAAGCTGATACATGGTTGCCTGGGTATGTGTATAGACACTAACCAGCACTGGTTGGGTTGGCAGGGTCGAATGAAGCAGTGTAGAAACATAGCCAACTTTGTTTGCTTTCTCCCCCCCAGACACATGGCTGGGAATAAGAGAGATTTCTAACCATGCAGATTTTGGCCATTGCTACATTTCTAATATACAGTTTCAAGCTTTGGGGTTGTGCTTTGGCTTGGGTTTTTTGTTGTTGCTTTTTTTTTTCTTGTTTGTTTGGATTCTTCCTACTGAAGCAAACAGAGCATTTGTACAGTGCAGATGCAATCTGAAAAACCACCATAAAATGAAAGAAAATCACAATAATTACAAAGACTGAGTAAAGGTCAAAGACAGAGTTGGTCAAAGTCATCACCCAGACTTGCTCTGTAGTTTTCCCGTGGTGCGTCACAGCTCCTCAGACTTCTGCAGGGCACTGCCAGTCCTGTTTGCTTGATTGTCTTTCTTTATGTGTCAGCCTTTTTTTAGAAATCCTGAGCCCACAGCTGAATGAAGAAATAATATGCAAACTTTAAGACTTCATATTAAACAGAAGGTTCGATTTGATCCTCAGTAAAGCTGAAGTAATCAGACTGAGAGCTTAAAACCTCAATTTTTTCAGATTTGTCTTGCAGTGCCATTTTTAGCAGCCTGGTATTTTTACTATTTTCAGCATTCCTTGACAATGGTTCCAGGAAAAAATGAAAGCATTAAATTACTGAGAAATTGCAGTTCCTGTGCTATTGACATAGGTGATGTGACTGGAGCATCGTAAGAGTAATTTAGTATCGAGTGCAAAAAGATCTACTTAGGAATGTTCAGACTTTGATTTTGGTTGTGATTGAAGTGGCTGGTCATTGCACAATAAGTTTGTGACAAGATAACATTTCCATTAACCTTTATGGGTTTTTTGACTCTATTGATAAGGAAGTACAGTGAAGAACCAACTGCAAGGATAATTTGGATGAGTGTTTTTTGAAAGAAGAAAAACATCACCAAAGATTTTATAGAATCATAGCACCATCAAATGGTTAGGGTTGGAAAGGACCTTAAGATCATCGAATACCAATCCCCTGCCATGGGCAGGAATGCCTCACACTGGACCATGTCATCCAAGGCTCTGTCCAACCTGGCCTTAAACGTTGCCAAGAAAGGAGCATTTACCACTTCTTCAGGCAGCTTGTTCCAGTGTCTCACTACCCTCTCAGTAAAGAACTTCCTACTTATATCTAACCTGATCTTGCCCTGTTTAAGTTTAAACCCATTAGGTTTAAATTCTATCAGTCATTACAATTCCTGATGAAGACTCTCTGGCATCCTTGTAGGCCCTCTTCAGATACTGGAAGGCTGCTATGGGGTCCCCATGCAGCCTTCTCTTCTCCAGGCTGAACAGCCCTAACTTTCTCATCCTATCTTCATATGGGAGGTGCTCCCGTCCCATGATCATCCTCGTGGTCCTCCTCTGGACTTGCTCCAACAGCTCCATGTCCTTCTTATATTGAGGACATGAGACCTAGACACAGTACTCCAACTGAGGTCTCACAAAAGGAGAGTAGAGGGGCAGGATCACCTCCTTCAATTTGATGCAGCCCAGGATACGGTTGGCTTTCTGGGCTGCAAGTGCACACTGAAGCATGCTCATGTTCATTTTTCCATCGACCAACACCCCCAAGTCCTTCTCCGCAGGGCTGCTCTGAATCTCTTCTCTGCCCAGCCTATAGCTGTGCCTGGGATTGCCCCAACCAGGTGTAGAACCTTGCACTTGGCTTGGTTGAACATGAGGTTAGCATTGACTCACCTCTCAAGCATGTCAAGGTCCCTCTGGATGGCATCCCTTCCCTCCAGCATATCAACTGAACCACAGAGCTTGGTGTCATTGGCAAATTTGCTAAGGGTGATCTCAATCCCACCATCAATGTCACCAACAAATATGTTGAAACAGGACTGGTCACTAGACCAACCCATGAGGGGCACAACTCGTCATTACTGGTCTCCAGTTGGACACTGAGATGTTGACCACAACTCTTTGTGTGTTGCCATCCAGCCAATTCTCTGTCTACCAACTGGTCCATACATCAAATTGATGTCTCTCCAGTTTAGAGACAGGGACGTCTTACGTAACAGTGTCAGACGCTTTGCACAAGTCCACATAGACAACATCAACATCTTTGCCCCTATCCGTCAGTTGTGTAAGCCTGTCTTAGAAGGCCACCAATTGGTCAGTCTTGATTTGCCCTTAGTGAAGCCATGTTGGCTGTTACCAGCCACATTCTTGTTTTTCATGTGCGTTAGCATGATTTCCAGGCGAATCTGTTCCATGATCCTGCCTGACACAGAGGTGACACTGACTGGTCTGTAGTTTCCCCCATCTTCCATTTTCAAATTATCATTCTGATCAGCCCAAGTACATATCATAGAATCATAGAATCATAGAACAGTTAGGGTTGAAAAGGACCTTTAGATCATCTAGTTCCAACTCCTCTGCCATGGGCAGGGACACCTCCCACTAAACCATATCACCCAAGGCTATGTCCAGCCTGGCCTTAGGCACCACCAGGGATGGAGCATTCACAACTTCCCTGGGCAACCCATTGCCCAGGATGCAGTTGGCTTTTTGGGCTGCAAGAGCACACACTGCAGGCTCATGTTCATTTTTCCATCGGCCAACACCCCCAAGTCCTTCTCCGCAGGGCTGCTCTGAATCTCTTCTCTGCCCAATCTGTAGCTGTGCCTAGGATTACTCCGACCCAGGTGTAGGACCTTGTACTTGGCATGGTTAAACTTCATCAGGTTGGCATCAGCCCACCTCACAAGTGTGTCAAGGTCCCTCTGGATGGCATTCGTTCCCTCCAGTGTATCGACTGAACCACCCAGGTTGGTATCATTGGGAAACTTGCTGAGGGTGCACTCAATCCCACTGTCCATGTCACCAACAAAGATGTTAAACAAGACCAGTCCCAACATCATAAAGTCATTGATTACCAGATGACTTGATCTAGTAGCATCTGAAGATAAAATGGATTGAAAACAAGCAGTTCACAGGGGTCTTTTGCAAGGAATTAGAATGATAATGTGTTTACAAATTCCTAAGCAAGTTCAAATCTCCAAGTAAAGTTACTTTCTGGCTTTCACTATTCCAAACAAAAGTAATGGAGGGGAGATCTCTCACCTCACTCCAAATCTTGACAGCTTTAGAAAGAGTGTAAAGAGATATCCACGGATGTGTAACAGCAGCCAGAAGCTGGGAAAGAATGGAAAATGTTGGCACAAAGCATAAAAGTCAAACTGAAGGTTCAGCAAGAAGAGGTTAAAAATGAAAATCAGAGTCACCACATACCACGTGGCTGATAAGGAACTGGGAGGGGAAGCTATTGTAGTGTTGCCTGGCCCTGTGATGGGAAGGCCAGTTTCCTTCACTGGGCAGTATTCCTCTTTGGAAAAGCCCCTTGTGTTTGTTGTAGATAGCTTTACTCATTTCTAGAATGTCCTTTGTGCTAATACAGTTATCTCCTGATGCAGAAAAAGTTTCTTCTTAAAAACAAAACTAAACAAAAAAAAAAAAAAAAAAAAAAAAAAAAAGAAAAAACAAACCTAAGAAACAGCAAAAACCACAACTGAAAACGACAATCCACAATAATAGGATTTGGAAACAAAATCAAGTAAGTTTATCATAGAAGACTGGCTGTTAACCTTTTCTGTACACAGATTGTCCTGATTTATTTTTGGAACATGGCACTGAGCTATAGATAGATTCATGAATGCTCTGAGAAATTTACTTTCCTGTTGTTACAGGACAGAAGATTCCACAATTCACAATTCTGATCTTCTTTCCTTTCACTTTCTACCTTAGTTTGAAAGACTTTTTTTTTTTTTTTTCCTGGCTCCTCTGCTATTCCTTGGCTTTTGCAGAAGTACAACTCCTGTGTGCCAAACTGTTTTCACTTCATGTAATTAAATCCATATGTCCAATTCATACAATTGAACACAAATCTCTGGCAGATGCTCTCTCAAAATCTGGCTATCACTTTAGCATTTTTCATCCCATGCAGTTTTTTTAAAAGAATTTTACACATGTATCTTCAACTTTTGGCACTTGGAAATAAAAGCACCATCTTTCCTGCTATAAATTTCAAATACTTTCTTAAACACCTGGTTCCCATTTTTTTTTTACATTTACAGCATAGCAACCTGGAAATTAGCTGTTCTGATTTCATAGTTTTTGCTCTTTTCCAAAGAAAAGCTAAAATTTTAAGATATTTATTTTAAAAGTATGGCAGCTGCAGTATTTTGCCCTGGTGTTCCTCTGCCCTAGTCCAGTTTCTTTGAAGCACAGGTTGGATCCACAGCTTGTACTTGATTGCAAATGTTCTTCTGCCTCTTACTTGCTAAGTGACATGGGACTGATGAGGAAGTGGAAGCAGTGGGTTGCATGTTGTGTTTGTTCATCACATTTCAAACAGCTCATCTTCTGGATCAGAATTAGCTCTGCCAGTTTTCTGCTTTTGGTTTAGACAGAAAAAACACAGCAATATTTTAAGCTTCTGCAACAGATAGGTAGTGTGCACAATGTACTTCTACAGCAGTAAGCCTGAAAATAAATCAAGCTTTAAAAACTGTCTGAGCTACTAATAGGAGTTGTGTGGAAGTATGAGTGCTTCCAAAGATATTTAGAGAGAATATGTGTTTATATAGTAAATTAATTTCAAACAAAGGCAATTTATCTTGTCTGGATATTCACATGTTTGTAATGCAATTGAATTAGAAAAACAAGAACAGGATGCTCAAAAATTCTTGCGTGTTTAAAAGCTGCAATTTCTATTTTAGGACGAGATTTAATTGCATTCTGTAAAATGCGCTGGCAGGGCAGTTATTTTCTCACCAGCAGGTAACAGCAGTTCCAAAAAATGCACTTTTCTCCAATGTAACTGTAGGAACTGTTGCTACTTAGAAACTAAGTCATTAATCAAAACAAAAAAAAGAAACTGTTACATAAAACAGTAATTTTACCAGAGAACTAGTTTGAGTCTGCCTAAAACAGACGATCAGAATGTATTACCGAGTTCTTGGGTTATTGTCACCATAAAAACTTGGAAGGATACATGTCTGGTTTAGTAGATTTCTAAATTCTTTTTCCAGGCACAAATAAAATGTTGTTCTTCAAATTTTGTCTTTTGTTGGTAAATTGGTGGGTTTTTTTTAAAAAAAATCTTTCTGGTTCTTGCAACATTTTCATTTTATTGGTGTCTGGCTTGTTACCACAATAGTTCAGACACACAGTTTGTCCACTGTGATTGCACTGAATATGCTGAAATGGAGTGAATGGGAAGCTTCATTGGGATGATGCTATCAATAGGTGTGTTGCTGGTAGTAACTATGGAGAAGTTTAGGATGACCTGAAGCAGTCTAAGGATAACTAATAGAGTGAAAGCAAGCAAAGGGAAATCTATGCTCTTAGGAAAAAACGAACTCTTCATGATGCATCATGTTCAATTACATAAAAGGTCACTAGTGAACAAGTAGGTGCTTGGAGTAATTTTAAACTGGTTTTAATGAAGAAATTTAATTTTCTCTTGAATGAAGCTGTTTTCACTGGACAAGGGACTCTTCTGATACTAGATTAATCTCAATGTTAACTGCAGATATTAGGTTTCCATGGGCCTTGCTGAGCACTGATGGCTTTTTCAGTTTCATTATCTAAGTGCCCATATGCACCTTTTCAAATCAACACTGTAAATCCTTATTCACTCATGATAATAACATTCATCTGTAAAATATTAATTGAACCAGGAAACATTTCCGAGATTAAGCCACTATGGTGCTGTCATAGCAAGTATGAAATTTAATAGATCTTTCTTAAGCAAAGTCCTGTAAGTGGAGCTCAAGCAGCAAATTTTCTCCTGACTTACAGTAAGTGAGTGAGAAGAAGTAATTTAGTTAGAAACCTGAGTTTGAATAAAAATGAATTGGGCTATAAATAATTCAGTAGTCGTGCAACTATTTATTTGGGTTTTCTATTCCGTTTCAGAGATGCTATACAAATACATACATATACAAGGGAGTACAAAAAATGAGTGAATGGAAAAATAAAAGGAAATTCAAATATGCTTTTGTAAAGTAAGTATGAGTAAATGTGAATACAATGAATGGCAAAAAGAGGTGAGTAAAAAAGTTAATACTGATGTACTACATTTATCCTATATGGGTTACTTACTGGTTCCAGTAAACTGCTTCTTACCTCCCAGTTATGTTTAATTTGATTTTGCTTAGTCACCTTTGCTCTCTTGCTATCCCTTTTTTTTATGGATACATTTTTAAATTAGGTGCTCATTTGCTTGTGACTCCTAATTTCCTAAATAGATCAGGATTTGCAAATCTTACTTTTCCTACTCCTTCATACTGCCAAAGGCAAAAGAAATATTTTCTGATTTCAATTTCAATTATTTTTAGGCTAAAGCAGTGACTGAACACAGATTACCTCCTCAGTGTGTCACTGGCAAAAAAAGAGAATACTCTAAATTCCTTTATTGTACAGTGTTCTTGGTGTCCATTATAACAAAGGCATTATAAGTTTTTAATATTCAAGAATATCATATTTTCATTATACAGATTCAATTCCTGTATTGAATCTGTATATAGAGCATTATAAAAAAGGATTTGTAAGAGTTTTTCCTCATTTTCTTGATAAATTCCCTATAAACACCAAAAGCAACAACAAAATAGTAAAGAGCTTGCTTGATTCAGAATTCATACCAGGATGCTGCCCATGCTGTAAAAGCTTCTGTGGCATTCTCATGAACTATACCCTGGTTAGAAAGAAATATATTTTTAATGATTTTTTTTGAAAAAGTGAGATGGCAATGAAAGGAGTAACTTCTTTGAAGAAGCTGGTAGAAGCTGGTTTTTGACATTACCTCACTTTTATTATTGTAGCGCTTTCTTCTGATGAACCCATGAGAGGCAGTTGCACAGAAGTTTCCTTTTATGACTCTTCAAGAGTTTATTTGTTTTTATATTAGTTTATTTGGTTTTATATTAATAAAATGCAGAAGAGAGAAATTATACATGTGTTAGTTTCCAGTTTATACTTTTCTGGGTCATAACGTGATACCAAGTCATTACCTAAAGCAAGTACATTTTTGTGTTATAAGATTAGGTTTTGTTAAATTGGTGGGTAGAAAAACTGCTTCCATCTCATCGTCTTTTCTGTCATCTTTGCTCAACATATGGAAACCAATGACCCGTAAGAGTCTCTTAGAAAGCCCAGTGTGATATGTAGGAAGCAGCCAAGTGTCACTACTTGTCTCTGTCTTGCATAGCTTCTTAGATCCTGCAGATGTGATTTAGGTAGCTATGAAGCTGCTTTTACACAACATTTGTTGTAAGGAAGCCAAATTGCCTTTTTCTAACACCTTGAAGTCATAAAAGACACAATTGGTATAAAGCCACCTTGAGTCTTCTTAATACCTATTCATCCTTAGGCTAAACACAGCTCACCAAGGCCAACCTCTGACTGTATAAAATGCTACAATGAATAATTTGAAGTCTTTTCTGAATACTTTTAGACATTATTTTATGGTATATTGAGAAACCTTTTTTTTATTTCTGTGGTAGGTATAATCAAGATGTGACTGCTTTTCTTTTTATTTCCACGCACATAATTTTAGCATCAAATCTGCTCAAAAATAGCATGCTGAAGTATAACATGGTGATTAAAAATCATTCTACTTTTGAACTATATGTGACCTATCAAAAATTCAGTGAAAAATCACTAGCAGCCTGAGCTCACACAGAGCAGACTGAGGTTTTGGGTCAATTTGTACTCAGTAAGCTCTGTAGTTTTCTCTGAGCTGTAACATTGACTTAAAATACTTTAAGACCATTTGTTCGTTAATTAGAAATCAAAATAGTTTGTTTGTGAAATAAACAAATTAACATTACACTATTAATTCAGTAGCTTCCAAGCCTGTTTTTAAATTAACTGATTTAACAAAACTTACTTTCTTCTTGAAGAGAAGAAAGCCATGAAAAAAATCCAAACAAATGAATAAACAAATAAAAACCACAAAAATCCCTCAGTGCTATTTAGACCTGTGAGGCCAGATTACAAAAGTGTTGCCTGAGTTTACACACTGAAAGAGGTGGAAGATAAAAGCACGTATTGTAAGATCAGAACTTCTTGACTCAAATCAGAATTCCGAGACTAAATGAAAATGAATAGTTAAAAGTTTAATAGATGTAAGCTAGCATGTTATTACCTGCACCAAAAAAGATAATTTGGCATTAAATCTTTTTAAAAGCTTTTCTTATTTTTCTGAACGTAATTTGAAAGGATTCTAGCTCTTGTCATCAAATTTATGCTGATGGGAGCTCTGTGGAGTAGTATTTAGTGCTGACTTTGACAGAGTTCTCATGCATTGCTTTGCAATGTTGTCTACCAGCCTCCTTTCAGACCCTGATAAAATGATTTTCATAGACACCAACAGGTTCTTATCATTTAAACAACATAAAGTTTAATTAAATGGCATTTAAAGTATAGTTTTTCTCTTGTGGTGTTCCTCCTGTATTTACCTTTCTTCAGTCACCTTTCTTCATCCTTCATTATGTAATACATTTCAATCTAAGCAGCAGTGGAGGATGCTCCAGAGGCAGCAGTTGATAGGAATAGTCAGAGGAGCATGGAAGGAACATGTCGTCAGCAAATATGGATATCCAACCTAGATACCTGCAGCCTGCCAATTTCTCTGCCTGTTGTAGACACTCACATAGCTCACATATCTCCAGTCAGAGTAAATCATTTTATCTATTTTTGACTCAGAACAATCTTTGGAAGAAAAATGCACTATCTTCTCTGATTGTTTCATATAAACAGTTCGTTATCTCAAATGGGGCCAATGGAAGGGGTGTAAAGCAAATATATACAATTGCCATTTCTGCTATCCTGTGGGCTCGGGGTCAGTGTTGTGTGGGCTTAGAGGCTTTGCTCATCCTTGTTGTTGCCTTGAAAGAGAAGCTAATACTGACTGTGCAGAGTCAGAGTTTGGAGGTGCTTGGAAAAGTGTAGTTATTCCTGTGCATCACCAAGTATTGATTGTCAATGGCATTCATATTTCTTCTCATTCTAAGAATTTCTGCCGGTCTACCTAGTAAGATGTATTGCATTACAATTTATATCTAGATTTTTTTTCATCCTTAAGAGTTGGAGATGAAGCATTTACACAATAAAATTAATCTTTGTATATATATATTCTATGTGCCTTTTTCTTTTTTTTTATCAGACGTCTTAACCTTTGGTATCAAAAAATACCATAAACTGTAAAAATTAAAGAGGGCACTAAAAACATAGTAATAAAAAGGGCATAGATCAGTTTAAAAATACCAATAAGTTTTCTAGTTAAATTGTTTAATACTGCTTATATTAAAAATTTATAGAACAAAAATATCAGTTATTTCTGTGCATCTGACCATCAAATTGCAAACTTGCCTATTAGATAGAATAACGAAGTTCAAAGCAAACACTCATCTCTAAATAAAAAAAAAATTGTAACATTTCAAAATACTTGAAATTAATGTCATAGAAAACAACATATTTCAAACATACCCATACAAAGTTAATATATCTCAATGTAAGCTTAAGAATGATCAAATATTAGATTACAGATTTTTATCTTGAATAAGAAATCTCCATTGGCATCATTTATAACAAGTCCTCCAAAGAAATACACTCAATTCAGAGTAAATCAGTCTCTTGAATGACAAGTACTAACAAGTATCAGAAAAATGATATAAAAATATTTGTAGTAAAATTTGCCAATGACCAAAAACCATAATATCGTATCCATTTTTTTTAAATTTTTACTGTCATTGTCAGTCTTGAGTATCAAAACTATAAACCATTTCTAGCTGCCTCACTTTAAGGGGTTGGATTTGCTCAGAAATGAAGTTCATTCTTTTTCTCATGGTTAATTACTTTGTTTATTTCTTTTTTAAAGCATCACTTTAATAGGATTAGACTTCCCCTAACCCATACACAGCTCATCTTCATCTTCTCTTGGAGAGTCGAAGGGAAGTTCATCCTCTCCCAGGCAGACTTCATCCCACATGCAGGTAACTACTTCCTGCTAAGCCATTAATAAATCTTCTGCTATTGCGCATCCACCTATTTGCAAATCACAAAATACCAAATAAACATAGATCATACCAATTAATTTAACTCGCAATTTCTTCTGTAAAAGATTGCAATTGTTCTGGATGGAACACGTCTACATGGTAGTTCTAAACCTCACCATACCTTCATGTTATGGAAGAAAATACCCAATATAGAGGTTGAGTATATCTATATATGCTCAATATATAGAGAGATACTCAGTGCTTTTACAGTATAGTTATAAAATAAACATGACTTGTCCTGACATTTTTGTTTAAAAGAAAGTCTGCTGAGGTGCAACTGTAAATAGATAATATTTTTTATAATTTTCTTTTTATTCTGACTAGTTGCTAAGTTTTAACATAGCTTCAGAATATTATGTTTTACAGCAAGAATTTTGCACTGTTATCTGGAAGGATATGTGCTTGCCTATCAGATGGACTGGTTCAACAAGGCCTCACCTACACAGAGGAGACCTTAGTGCAAATAAGAGCTTTCCTTCTGCTTCCTGCACTTCAGTTTCCAGGGAAAATAAAGCCAGACCCACATAGGCTCCAGCATTTTCTCTCTGGTCCAATTCCTGATCTGGATAATTAAGAGCCTGAGATTCGCCAAAACACACAGGCCATGCTGAAAAAAACATACGGTTATCTGAATTTGGATTTTGAACTTGCACATGCTTTGAGTTAAAAGGATCTCTTGAAGAACTCCTAATGAACTGACACACATATGTAAACTAGCATTTAAAGTTCAAGTCTCTTTGTTATTTTTTATGATTTGGGCTTCATTTGGGGGATTTTGTTTATATGAAACCCAGAAAAAGACAAGGTTGCCCTTGTATTGTTCTGTTATTGCCATATAATGCCTTCCACCACAGACAAAAAAGATGATGGTATGAAGTTTCTCTGTTTGGGTGCTGCAATGATATTCGATATGCTTTTTGGAGAACTTGTGCGGTCGAAACCAGAGAAATCAGAGCTTTTCTTCTGACCTTTCTCATGTGCTTTGTAGAATTGTGATAGAATGGGAAAATGACTTCTAAGTCTGTAAGCTTTTCTTAAAACAGATAAAGGGATGTGGAATTTCTGGTATTGGATTGCAAGTGTCTTGAAGATCAAGAAATCATTTAAAAGCTGTTTGAGGCTTTTATTTAAATTCATCTATGCTGTAAGTAAATTATGACTGCCCTGAAATCAGTGAAGTAAAATGTTTGCATAAGTTTCAGTGATGATATTACTCTTGTCAAAGAAATTACTTTATTTCAAGATTTTTCTTACACTATACCATGAGTTTGGAGGTGCTGCTGCTCAAAAAGGGGGGTACCTGGGAGAGAGCTGGCAGCTACAGCAGCTTTTGTATCCTTCTCTGGGCTGCCCTTTTTTTTTCTAGTGTACTTCATAAATCACAGCTTGGAGGCAGAAAATGGTCTGTAGGTTGTAAAATGGCTGAAGACATTAGATTTAGCCTGCTTTGTGTAAAAGAAAACATAATGCAGGATTCAGTAAAAAAGGAAGGCAAATGGATTTGCTTCCTACACTTTGCTTTTTAAAACTTAGAGTAATGATGCTCTGATCATACTGAAGAGCCTGGGATATGCAGACTGAAAGATTTCTCTGAGGTTTTTATTGCTGGGCTTGTTCTGCCTTGGTCAGATCCATCTGCCTAGGTCTGATCTTGCCCATGATCTAGATCAGAGAACCATAAAAATGTCTCTGCCCTCAGGGTGAGCTGGGAGAACTTTTACTGTGTAGTAGATCTCCCTTCCTTCCCCTATCCCCTCCATATTTGAGCCGTAGGTGGAGAAAATACCAATATGTTTGCTTGTTTGTAGCTGGCTTGCATATTACTGCCTCACCTTTCAGCATGATCTTTATAAGTGTATTAAATAATAGAACACTCTAACAGAAAAATATGTGGTATTTTACATGTATGTTTCAGGGCATGATGCGTATGTCCCTCACCTTATTTTTGCATTAGCTGATGGAGTTACAAGGGTGGGAGGCAACAAACCCTGTTGAAAATAGGGTCCTGTTCTATGAACTGAGGCACAATGAGAAAAAAAGTATCAGAAAACAGTATGAGAAAAATATGAGAGTTGCATGTACTTGCAAATCAGGAGTGTGACAGTTAACAAGCACTAAAAGGTGTTTGCTTTAATAACGATGTCTTGAAAATATGTGGTAATTAGGCCTGATAGTCTCTAGATGCACTTCTTTCACATCAGGCTTACGATGAGCATTTAACTCACGGAGATATGTTCTTTCATTAAAAGTGATTTTGAAAAGTGGTTTTGATAATTTTTTTAGGGAAAATGTAAACAGGTTTTAAGTCCTATAGCCTTTATGTGCTTCAAAGATTTCTTTCTGTGTCAGTCTTCGGTAAGCTAAAAGGCTAGAAAAGAATTTGAAATTGTGGTTTTTAACACAGTATAGATTTTTTCCCAGAATTAATATTTAATAACGGAAATTTAATATCTAACTGGAATGCAAAATCTATTTAACAGCACAATACTGTGGATTTATATCCTCTTTTTTGGAGTAAGGTAAGACTTCCTACCAAATAATGCAGGATCTCATTTTCTTAGCAAACTGTGGAGCACAGAGAAGCATTATTTAAGTCATTATTACCATTTTTTAAGGATTATTGTTAAATCATATCATTTTCACATTGCTGAATGACATTGTCTCTATCTTGGGAGCAAACATAAGAGATTAAAATCTGTCTTCTGTTTCTCTTCCTTCCCTCCTGTCCTCCCTCTTTCTCTCACAGTGCACCCATATCATTGCAAACATTTGCCAATGATGATATTTTATCTTTTTTAATGGTTAACCACATCAGCAGCTGTTGATAGACTCTGCAACAACATAATCTGAAGGAGAGGAACTGCACAAACCCTCCCATGTCTCTTTGTTATGTATGTTTTCCATACTTCAGAGTTCTCTTAACCAACTGTCCGTTCATCATGAAGAAGACACGAGGACTTCTTAAAGCACAGACACAAATTTATCTGTTTCTGGAGTTCACTAAGTACTCAGATGATGGGAATACGTTGCTGTGCAAACCCAGTAATATTGGCAAGTTTGTGGTTCAAGTAAGTGCAAACTGTCATTAAACCATTTATACTGATTTACCAGTTAGACAGCTCATACAAAATTGTTGTGAGCAGGTGAAGCACTGGCCATATAACTGGATGACAGATTAGTTTTTCAACCCTCTCACGATGTAGTTGAGATTTAATGCCTGACGTAGGTTTGCTCTTCTGAGCAATGTGGATTACACAGACCTTTTATAAGCAAGCAGAAATAGCTTGATGAGGTTTTTCTCACTTGTAGCCAATAGACAGGTCTGTCCATTACATTATGAACAAGCACTTTAGGTAACTATTGTGGCATTGAGCGGGCTAGTTCTTCACTGCGCCTTTTGCTTTCTATGGATGCTGAGGATATATTTTAATATACTTTTCATTTGTCCTTGTCTGATGTATCCACTGCTTTGTCCAGAATTTTCCCTCACAATATCATAAATACACTACTCCGTTTTTCTTCAGCAGGATATACAGGGAGCGAGCCCATATGAATACAATTTAGTAACTATTGATATGCTGCTGAATAAAACTAATTCCATGTATATACATAGAGCCACAGTCTTGTAATCAAAAGCAGGCATAAATAGTAGTAAAAATTTAATTAAATCAGTTGCATTACTGTTATCCTTCAAATTCAAATGGAGCAGGGGAAAAGTATTATTAAGACAGATAAACAATTTACTAGGATTTACATATATTTATAATTTCATTGAAGAAAATAAACATCAAGACTAATTTTAGGTTAAACTAAGTCAAAGGTTATAACATGAAGGTGCCCAAATTAGGTTCTCCCTCTATAAAAGTATATCTTACCAGAAAAGAGCCATGAAAAAGAAATGACTTTGCACGATTGATATGTTTAGCTATATACATATGGGGGACGTCTGTAGCTGTTCTGGAAAAGCTATGACTAGAAATATAGGAATATGGGAAATGATTCAGCTAGGGTTTTGCTCCCTCAGTCTTTTCCTGTACTTGGCTTAGTTTGAGTACAGCAGAAAGGTAAGCCAGGAGCATATTAGAGAGAGAGATTTCTGGTCAATCAGAGCACCAAGTCTATAAAATATTCATAAAAACTCAGCTATTTGAATTGACTTTTCAAGTAATAAAAAAATACATCAAAGTAATACAGTAAATGAGGAGGCCCCTCTACTATGTCATATAAAGCATAAGGTTCTATTTTAAATATTTGATTATTGAAAAGTAAGTTATGCTTTTCCTGATGTCACAATTGTAGGTTTTCATACAATATGAAGCAGTAACGAAAAACATACTGTGTTATTGTTAATGGCTTTATTTTAACTGCCTAAACTAATGAGCATCTTTGATCTTCTCTGATTTCTTCATGCTTTGTTGTTCCTGTCATTGTCAAAAGCCCACTTCTTCACTTTTATTCTGAAATAATCTACGTATTACAAAGTGACTGTTTCTGGACTGCAAGTGAGTATTCCACCAGCAGGAAGAAAGGGCATTGTTTGATAAAAGCAGCTGTATTATTGAGACAGCTACAAAATTAAATAATTTTAGCAGAGAGCAGATTTTTTCCTCCCCTGACAGCCAGGATTTAAACAAAGGAATCATCCCACATTTGGCAGATAATTTTGCTTCTCCAAGGGAGAACATAACACTGAGTGGAAAGTGTTAAGGTCTCATTTTTCTGAGATAATTTTCTTCTTTGAACATTTTCAACTGCCTTTGTCATGAAAAAGCTAAAGAATCTGAACAACTGTAACAATTACTGTTTCGTGGATATGAGCAACCTTCCTGTCATCATTTTATCAGTTCATTTTTTATTTCAGTTTTGAGACTCCTGCATCACTAATTTTTGCTTTGGTTTCCAGAAATGTAGGAGGACACCTGACACCTTCCATATTGCTGGTGTGTAAGCTTGAATAAATTTTTTTACAGCATCGCTTTTTGATATTAAAAGGTGTTGGGGAACGGATGTTTGAGCAGGGCCATGGACAGTGGCAACGGCTGGAGACCACGGCATCATAACCGCGAGAAGCCCATCACCGACAAGGACGGCTCGACCATGAGCAGTGGGGAAAGTACCGAAGAACCCCCTATTAGGAAGTAAAAAGCAGAGGTGCAAA
>JANRGW010010791.1:0-10617 GCA_024733675.1 Psilopsiagon aymara
CTCCCCCCCCTTATTCATGTATTGATGTCCTTTGGGACTGTTGAGCTATTATTCATAGAATAGATGTTTTTCTGCGGATTCCTAGTATTAGATGGTATTGAAGCAGCAATGTAGGTTTATTTCTTACTTTATTTCTGGATAATACCCAGTGCAGAATGGTCTTGGTTTGTTGCTTTTTTATATCAGGTAATTATCTTCATAAAGTTTTAGTACACTTCTCAGTGGCTACTTATATATATTTTTATGTATGTTGTAATGTTAAATGCTGGGGGGCTTTTTGTTTTCAGTTCTGTATGGCTCTTCTGTCTTAAATTTCTTATGTTTGAATAACGTATAGGGTATTGGAATGAATGAAAAGCTGCAGGATGCACAGAGTTAATAATAACGCACCATTTAACTTCAGTAAAAACGGAATCGGCAGTGATTTTAATTACTCAGAATTTCCTATCTTTTGTCAGTGTAATTTTCTTTGTTATTCTGTTAAGGTGGTTTTTGTCTGCTTTCTTTTTTTTGTTTTTAAGTTAAAAATACTTTAAAAGCTATGAATAGTGCCTGAGAATAAAATTGTGTAAAAGCAATCTTTGCATTATGACATTATGAGTAGAATTGGCATTTAAAAGAGTATTTAGTTCTTGAATTCTTATAGAAAATCTAGGGATGGATTTTTCTCACCTTTAGCTATCTAAAAGCAAGGTTTTTAGTCTAAATGGGGAGCCTACCTAGGCTCCCATATTTCCAGATTTCAAAGTATTGCACTTGTTTGTGCAAGAAACTTACGTGAAGGATGAGGTCTATTGGTCACAGCATTCCTGCTAATTCATTTTTTTTCCCTCTGCTGTGGTTTGAGATATGATTTAAAGTTTCTGGTGCCTGTCAGTGAGCAAAACCTGGGGTCTGGATATGCCTGGTTTGCAGGTGGACTTTGGGCAACCTTCTCCACATCGGTGTCCATCAATAACAGTGTTAATGGCAGCCATCTCCTCTGCAAGCCCTAGGAAAGCTAGAGGCTGAAATGATTACCCAGCAGCCAGACCCAGCATTGTTATAACTTTCTAACACCTTTGCAACAAGTGTTACTCCTCGCCATGCATGCGAGGCACATCTACTCCGTGCATTCACCTTGCAGGAGCAAGTAAAATAAACCCCAAATCTGGCTATATGGAGGACAGCTTTATTGTCTATGGGGGTGGCTGAGGAGGGAACAGGAGGAAGGCAGGTGATGTTTCTTAGCCAAGTCTTGCTCACTTCTGCTATCTCTTTGGAAGAGGTTTCTTTGCAGACACTTGGGAAGACATCCTGCTGCTCAGCCTGGCACCAGCATAAGTCTATTGGTAAAAGAAGGTCATGGAAGAACCTTTAGCAATATGAAGACTATATATTCCTATGTATGAGAATATTGCATTTATATCATTTGAAGTTGATGAGGCTACCTACATGCTTTAAAATATGTTAATTTAAGGGCTTTGTAGGGTCAGCATCAGAACCTGTAGTGATCAAAGGATTGAAAATGGTGGGCTCCTGGGTCAATTGTGTACCCTTTCTGCCTAAGAAGCCACGGTGCTGCAAAGTTCTAAATATAAAGGCACATCTTCATGATAAAACCAAGATTTTGAGAGGCTAAAGTGCAATCAGCGGTAGAAAATAAATGACATAAATAACTTTTTGATCCCAAATACTGTGACCCCAATTCTGTAGAAAGAAACTGGAAAAAAAAATGACTGAATCTCACTCTTTATTTCATCTGAAGCAATTTGACATCAATCAAATGACTATAGAGGCAAAGGCATGAACGTTTATTTCCCAGCCCACAGGATTGCTGTCAAATTGCAACTTTCAGAATTGAAAGAGTCGTTAAGCTAGATTTTCCCCATTTTCTTCCTAGTTCTTTCCCTCAAACTTTCAGAAATGTGCCTCTCAATTTTGCAGTGTACTATTCTACAATGGGCGGCCAAATTAAAGAAGCTCCTGAAGAAATTCTGTACCACGCAGTGGTAAAATGTCCTTTTTCTGTCTGCAACTCAGTGTGTACCCATCTAGAGGAAGACTACATCAAAGGACAGGGAATGAACAAGATTTGAACATCAAGAGATTGCCCTAGTGAGGTTGACAGGTAAAAGAAACAAGTTTGATACGCTCATGTTACATGATTTGAAGCTGTCTGGCTGTGACTGGTTACCTCCAGTCTGCTGCAACTCAGAGCAAGCACTCAGGCGTGCTAAGAAGGGGAACCTGCTACTTAGTGGTTATACTTTATGGGTGTCAGCTTGGAGCAAAAACTTTTCATCAATGTTATTCGGAAGGCAGGACATGCAATCATTTAATACTTATTGTGTTTAAATGAATAAGACAACCCCCTCCTTATAATATCTCATTATATTCAATGAGATCCACTTCAAAATACAAAATCGGACTTTAGAGGTGTTATCTACTGTTGCTTTTGCAACAACACAGTTTGGTTAAGTCCCATCAGAGATCTGTGCTGTTACCAAGAGAGCTATAGAAACCCACTGAGGGAGCACCCACCCAAAAGAGTTTATACTCAAACAGGATGATACTGGTGATGGGAATTACTCTCATTCTTACCAGTCAGTCCCAGAAGTAATGCTCTGAGAAGGTGCTTTCTCTTTTATTAATGCTCTTGTGTTGAGTGATATTTGTGAGGAATATGACCACCCTCTCAACTGCTGCCAATACATTGGGAGGTACCTAAATCTGATCAGTGCTTTACCTTCTCTGAAGTTTTTGAAAACCAAAGCTCTCTGTTAGACCTGAGCAGGTCGACACTTCCCTCATCTTTAAAACCAACTATGATGTCCTACTGATGTCTTCCAATTCTCCCAGTCTGGCAGTAACTTCAAAGCCTGCCTAATATATGCAATTTTCTCTTAAAACAACAGCGAAAAGTTTCTAGTGGAGAAAGTGCCTGTCTGCTGTGGTGACCCATGTTCAGCTGTGTACTCTACTAGAAGGAATTCCAGCTTCTTCTAGAACTGTTGGGTGCAGAACTGTTTTGATATAGGAGGTGTGATGCAGGAGGTGCAGATCAGCATCACAACTGATTCACTTTCACATTCAAATAAGTAAAAATAATTAGGCTTAGTTTGCTACTGTTTCACACTGCTGCAGGTCTGCTGGAGCTCCCTGTGTTGCCTGATGTGTTTTGAGCTGTTGACGTTGGAGCAGGAGTACCTGTCCACCAGTTTTTCCCAGGCTCCAGAAGTTCTGAGCATGTTGCTGGGTTATTCCCATTGAGATAGGTGGCTATAAGTACACTTGGGTACTTTGGAACTGTTGTTAAGGAACTGGTACCCAACTTGAGCTAAGTCAGGCACATCCTTAATGCCACAAGACATGGATATGGAGCCCCAGGCATTTGGATGCAGTGATCCTTCTGTGGGAACAGAGGTCTCCCAAGCACATGATCGCATTGCCCAGCTGCTGGCAGCTGACAATGCAGCCCTCTGGTTAGATGTATGTAAGCACAGGGGGAGAAAGATATTCTCAAGGTACTGATACCTTGCAAGATACTGTGCAAGCAGTAATTATCCTTTCCCTTTCTGAAGTTGTGCAGGATTCGGTCAGAATAAATGATGAGCAGTGCTAAGACAAAGCAAAACCAAAGACATGGTTTTGGCAGAGACTCCTATGGAAGTCTGGTCTCCTGGTATAAGGCTAGGTTTGCCGTGGGAATGGTGGCACTGCAGATAACCCTGTACCAGAAGCCAAATCCAGCGAATTTGGAAGTTCTGCTACTGTTTTTGCAGTTTTCTCTGGTATTTCTTACCAGTGGGAGTCTGAAGGATTATAGCATAGGGATGACAACAGCTTCATGGTGTAGCTGGATGAAAGCATAAATCACAGTAATCATGTGGAAGTGTGGTGTACGGTGTGTGTGCAACCCCTGTAATGCACCTGGGGAGCAGAAAAAGCGTAACAGTAAGTTAGACTGATGCAGGAAGATAGGTTTATCACTACCTTCCTCAAACGCTATTTTTCCTGAGGTATAATGTTTGGATTTTCCATTTTCATCTACTTTCATTTTTTTTTTTTTTTGCTCTAGGAATTTCTGCACCTGGAAAAGTAATAAAATAAAAGAGGTTGGGAGTGAAGAATAGGAAATCCAGTCTATACCATTTCCTTATGTTGTCCTTATGTAATATATATAATCTAATACTGTGTTGGGAGGCTTCAGTACAAACCTCTGTAAAATCATGATAATCTGTGGCTTATTCCAGTGTTGAACCCTTGGCAGATGTCACCAAGTTAAGCTTGCCTTGCCTGCCAGCATTTAGGCATTCAGATATGTACAACAAGCAGATTGAGCAGTATAGCGCTGGAGGATTGTTCACTGTTCTTGTGTGGAAATGATAATGAATAGATTAAGCCTCCTGTCTGTGCTGTGTGGCTGAGCTGACTGCCAGGACGGTTGCTCTTTGTGCTTGCCAGATGTGAGACTAGGGGCAGCTGTTTGGAGAAGGGTCCATCCTCCAAGGCAGGGCAAAGAAGCAGCAGCCGGGCCTTATCCTTGAAGCTCAGGCTTAGTAAAGCCTCTTAATTGTCCCAAGGCAGGAGGACTTTGCTGGCTTTTGCTCTCCTGTAGTACATGGTCCAGCAGCCTCAGATGCTACCTACTAATGCTACTGTAGTAGCATTAGTCAGTGCATGGAAACCTGTCTAGCAGGTTTCACAAGGGCTAATTAGGAGCAATCAGATTAAATCCACTGTTACTTTATTAGAGCAGCTCTAAGCCAGTGGCCTGTGGGCATAAACCCCTGTTAGTAAATCAGAGGAGTAGCCATTTGTTGACATTTCTGTCTGTTGGCCCCAGACATCAACCAGTATCCTGTGGCTCTTTGTCATGTGCACTTGCACCACTGTGGATCAGGATACTCAGTTCAGATTGTTACAAATGCCTTTATCCATTCCCATTGACATTTTAAACAAACGGTGATATATTTAGTACAATAATTACAGTTATTTGATTACCTTTCTTTTAGCCTGAAGTAGAAGGCAAGTGACAGATGTGAATACCTCTGAGACCAATACTCTGCAATAAACTAACATTATTTATTGCAAGATGCATTTTATTAATAGGAATTGGCAGTAATTAATTCACTAAAGTTGATGTTACTAATAATTGCATGTAATTCATGAAATATTTATGAAAGAAAACTGTGTATAAAAATGATGCAAAGGTCATTTAGCTAATTAGTTAACAAATATGACCAACATTTATAGTGAGTCTCTAATTCTGTATAGTTTCAGATTTATCTTAGTAAAGTAGTTTTGGAAACCTTTGTTAGTACATGGCATCTTGACATGGAAGCTAATATTTCTGGTTATTGTTTTGAGCCAATGTATGTGCTGTTTCCTTTCCTAATTCATTTTGTCCTCTTTCCTTGTTCATAGTGAAAGATCCTAATTAGAGATAGCGCTAGCTCAATCTAATTTTGGTTATCAGTGAGTTGCGGTGTCTCCCAGTTTAAGGATATATGAATATATCTCTGTCTTTTTAACTTGATTCCCCTGACTTTCCTTGGAATCAAATAACCATCATCCAAATTAATAGCTGACATCTGAACTGGAAAAATCTTAATGTCATTTCTGCTCGCATTGAATTCAATGTCTGAAGTGCCCATTGACCTTGTGAGATGCAGGATCAGACCTCAGGCCTTTCCATGTTCATGCCTGGAACAGTAATATTGCACTAGTTTGTGGCAGCCTTTGCCATAGGATATGCTGGTGATATTTATAGAACAAAGTGCAGAATAAGGTTATCTTGTTGCTTAGGTCATCCTGGGTAAAACAGGCCATGAACAACTTTATCCTGTTTTGAATTAAGCCAAAGGACTTGTGTTTGGTTAATACCAGTCTTTCAGAGATGTTCATAGTTTGAAACACTACGACACAGGGAATCCACGCTATCTTTTTTGTCATGCTCCAGCAGCCAGCCAGGCTCCCCTTTCAGACATATCTGGCTTCAGCCTCTTGCTGCAAGTCTGTGTCAAACACAAGTTATTAGGCTCAGTGAAGAGTTTGCTGTATAAAATTCCGTGTTGTCTTCTGAAGAAGGGCAGAGTTGGTGATCTAATGATGCTCATTTCCATGAGTCTATGCGAGCCACCTTTGCACTTTCCTCATTCTGGCATTGCTTTGTGCTCAGTCATAAAACAACCTTCAGCACTCTGCCTTTTGGCAGAGAAGAGAATTGCTTAAGGACTTCAGGGATGAGGAGGTGAAGAGAGTGCTGTGCTCACTGCCTTAAATCTAGGCGTGATGAGTGGTGACCAAGGGCTGATGTCACTTCTACATGCTGCTCTGTGGGTGGATTAAGTGGCTCTGGTGCAGCTCTGAGCAGGGAGAAGGACACAGGGCTGCCCTAAATCAGGGAGGGGCTGGCCTGTATTCATCAGCTCTCTTGAATAGCTGTTCCCTGTCTCAGTGCTGCTGTACTCACCAGACAGCCATCGCCATGAGGTTCTTAAAAGAGAACTTGTGTGTGGAATCACAATTCCTTTTGTTTCATGAATAACAGACTGCTCACCAGTAAGGAAACCTTGGTCTTTGCTGCTGAGAGATTGATTCTCATGTGTGCTATTCACAGCAACACCGTATGCCTGGGATCTCCCTTTTACTGAGAACCTGTCCACGTGGGACAGTGTCTATGATAATGTCTTTCATGGTTGTCCTCCACTGATATTCCAAACATACATAAATCAAACTCATAACTGATCTATGCATAACCTGAGTTATAGGTCTGTAACTGAATCTGAAAGGCCTCACTGGTGTCTCATGTCTTATTCAGTTTTTGTGGACTAACTTTCTAAAATAAATCTTCTTTAAAGAACAATTTTATTGTATGGTAAGACCTGGTATAGAGAATGTTACTGCATTAGGCAATAAAATGTACCTGGGCAGGCCATATACTCTTGAGTGGCTGATGAGCATCAATAGAAATTACTCTGCCTGATAAACATTTGTCTTTTACTTAATAGCAGTTATCCTTTTTAAGCACAAACATTGCAGTTGAATATGCTCAGCCTTAGTTCACCAGGACAGTGCAGATCTTTGTGGTTTTGGCCAATGGGGTTAGCTAGTCTAGAATGTGTTCTGCCAAACTCATTCATTTCTGTGCCATTCTTCACGAGGCAGCAGAGGTGGTATCGTGCATGGTGGTCAGCATTTATGTGGATGAAATTGGCTTGTAAGGGCT
Source organism: Psilopsiagon aymara (assembly GCA_024733675.1). Taxonomy (NCBI): domain Eukaryota; kingdom Metazoa; phylum Chordata; class Aves; order Psittaciformes; family Psittacidae; genus Psilopsiagon; species Psilopsiagon aymara. Next base: position 7,214 of record JANRGW010010791.1, read on the forward strand.
TTCATTGAATTGGTTCACTCAGAGAAGGGAATTTTCTGGAGGAAGAGCTGATTCACAGGACCATTTTTGGCATCTTTCTGTGAGTCAGTGTGGAAACACCCATGACTGCAGCAGTGCAGGAGCGTGCTGTCATGATCCGGTTCCATCATGCCCTGCCAAGGACTTGGGTGAAGGAGCTGCTGTGCTGCTCACAGCGGGCTCTGTGACCACCGGCAAACAGACCCAGGCCAGACTTTGCCTGTGTAACTTTGCTACTCTTCCAGTTTATGTTCCCTTTAATGTGCCAAGTGTAAACTGGGTCTTGAAAGAAAGAAGTCTCTATCCAGTCCATGCTGAACAGAGACGTGCTGCCTTCAGATGGTGAAAGCAGGTGGCAAATTGGGTACTGTTGGTGTTTGGGGTCTGGATGTTACTGTCTATCAAGAACTTGATGGAGGAGCTCAGATAGAAGACGTACAGATGGAAATTATATCTGCTAATATCAGGAATTATTTTCTTTGTTCTTTCTAACTTACTTCTAACATAACAATATTCGGTTGTTTTGTGACTCCCCCCAAAGCTTTGGGTGATGATCCTCTGAAAGGATACTGGACAGAGAAGTGAATAGAGAAAACAGTACCAGAAAATAATCAGACAAGGAAGGATGGAGATTGCAAGGTCATTCCTGACTTTTGGTTTCACCCTTCTTGTTTTGTTGGTGGGGAAAGCTCCTTGGGCTCTGTGGCTGGCATTGTCTGCAGCTCTCCTTCAGCTGCTGAGGTGTATCCTAGAGAGTTAGAAACCGGGACTGGCCAAGCTTGGGCACTTCCAAATGCCATTGCTTTGTATGCTAGTGTATCAGTATATACAGAATAATACATTGAAAGCTCTACTTTCTATAACATCAATGAGCATGAATGTATAAATTAATATCACAGCAACAAAATGACCACCGTAAGGTGCGGGTTAGAAAGGAATGATTGCATTCAGCGATGGGGAAGGAGTTTTTAACCCAGTGGTCCCTACTGAGATGTTCCCATCCTCAGCTGATGGCAGTGCCTATGCAAAATGCATGCCTCTCTGCACTATATTGAAGGGGATGAGCTTAGAGCCATATCAGTCTTGTAGTCTTCCTCTAGTAAATCCATCTTGGCTCATTAGTAAATGACAGGATTTAGTCTTGCATTATTATATAGCCTAACTGAATAGGGAAACAATTTTCTGAGATGATTTGAATTGCCTGCCTTGGAATATAAAAATGAAAAAGCTCTTGTTATTTTCAACTAATAAACAAGCTCTCAGGAAGAAAAAGCTGCAGCAGCAAACAAGGAGCAGCAAAACAAGACAAGGGAAATATGCACACGAGGTTCTGCTGTGCTGAATATGTACAAATCCATGGTACCTCTCCCTGCATTGTAAACCATTTTAGCCTTTTCTTCAGTTACAAACAGTCTTCCCGATGGGCAATCGCCTTGTAAAAAAACCTGAACAATTTTGAATTGCCTTGAATAAGCTTCCTAACAGGCAACTGGTTCTGATAGAACAATTTTAAACTCTCTGTCTCCTAATCTTCTGTCGACATCATTTTTCAGAAGGGGCAACAGCACCAAATTAAATCGTTTTGCTGCAGACAGACTGTCTGATTGCATTGCGACTGTTGCCCATTTTGAAGATTTTTCTCGAGCAGTTTAAAACTAAGACAAGAGAGAAGTTCATGTGTATCCATGCACGCAGATGCACACAAACCTTTGCTTCCCTTCCCTTACACCTACTCAGTGATGAGATATATTTACAGTGTTAGAAATTCAGTCCAGTTTTTCTACCCCATGACCAACTCAGTCTGGTTGAAAGCATCAAAACCTTTTTTTCCCAAAGCCAGACTGAAAGCTACAAAGAAATAATGAAAAGGTGTATATGAATTAGTTTAATCCAAATACGATTTATGGAAAGAAGCAGGAGGAAGTGTGACAGGCAGCATTCTGATCTGATTTGTTGTGTTCATGCTAAGTCAGGAGCAAAAGGCTTAGCTGTCTTTTGTCTTTGGTATTTCTTATGCTTCTTATCTCTGGAGCTTGGCTGTAGGAAGTTTGATTTTTGACCGAGATGCAGCTATTAGAACTGAATAGCAACAGTGAGCACAGTAGAAGAGAGAGAACCTGGGAAATGAGATGTGCTGCAGCCAGCAAATGGATTTGGAGAACCTGATTGCCATATAACAAGAAGCCTCTGGGATATATTTTACTTACTGGTGGAAAGGAGAGAGCTATAATCTTGGGACATGTTTCTAAGGCCTGCAATGCACAATCATAACTTTTGGATTGTGTCCAAGTGCTGCTCAGAATCCCCAATGGCTCTTGAACGGCATTAAATTAAGATGGATGTCACTTTACATCTCATTGCAAATGCACTACCTGGAGCACCAGTTTGCATGTAGCATTCCTTTTCGAGCAGAGACTTCTGCCTTGAGGGAGGTTTGATGCAGCTAGGAAAAAGGAGGAAAACCTTTTCTCATGCTCCAATCTCTAGTCACTCAGTGTATAACCAACTATGATTCATCAAAACCTTTTCCTGGAGCGCTTTGGGTTGTGTTCACGGGACCTAAGTCAACACTCCTTACCATGCCTCTGCACTGAGGACATAAAGGAGGAAGGCAGATGAGCTGGGTCTTCAGGCTGGAGTGATTCCCCACTGCTGTAACAGCTTTAGTAGCTATTACTGCACGTTGGCTCCCATTTCAGATCACCAGCTTCTGTAATTGCTCCATCTCCACTGACTAAAGGGTGATGCGCTCTATGTGTTCCTGCTGAAGACTTGCTTCTGTGTTCCTTAATGTCTCTGAAAATCACTAAATACTCGGTGAGATCCTTCCAACTAACTTTAAAGGGACAACATAAGTACCTGGGGAGGGAATATTTCGTAGTTTCTATGATGGGAGCCAACTTCATAATTGACTTGTTACTTATTCTTGTAATTATATCAATCACAGGTTTTATCAGTAAGGAAGCAAAGATGAAAGACTGGTAATTTTCTTCAACAGCAAATTAACAGATATAGAAAGGATTATAAATACATATTCTATATAGCCTATTAATAAATTATTAAATATGCATATCAGCTATATATTTATTGAAAAAGCATTAATGGTTTGTGAAAGGAAAGACACCACATTATAAAGAGAGGGTCTTCACCATCTACTCCCAGGTGCAGGAAGATATCTTAACCAAGACAGCTTTAAATAGAAGTATAAACCTTATCATATCTATTCTGTAAGTAGCTCTGAGGCAGGAGCTAGGTAGAAGTTGTGTCTGATTGCATGAAACTGTTGGAACAGGTCTAGAGGAGGGTCACGAGGATGATCATGGGACTGGAGCACCTCCCGTAAGAAGATAGGCTGAGAAAGTTGGGGCTGTTCAGCCTGGAGAAGA
>JANRGW010010792.1:0-39671 GCA_024733675.1 Psilopsiagon aymara
ACAATATACTGTATGTACTTTGCCATGGGATGAAACAAGGATTTCGTCTGACTGTTATAAGGCTAATTACATGACGAAAAGAAAAGCAGTTTTGTCTGTAGTGTAATCAACAACCCAGGCTTTTCCCTGACCAAACAACAAAAGGAGAGCAGGGAGCCAGGTTTAAGCACCAGCAGATAAGACAGGAATGTCATTTGTAGTTAACAACATTTATTTAACTTCTAGATATAGCATTCAAAGAGTCTGCAGGATGTTTTCCAAAGCCAGATTTAATTTTTCAACTAGCTTGATCCAAAGTCCATCAGCTTCATGAGGCTTTGGATCACACCATGAAAGACTCTACCATTAAAACAGCCCAACCAAAACTGTTTCATCTTTCTGTCCCCCTCCACAACTGAATAAACGAAGGAAGCCCTGCAGAGAGGAAACAGGGAAGAAAGATAATGTGAAGCTTTCAAATGATGCAAACCAGTCTGCTAAACAATAAAAGAGCTAAACTTCAACACTTCTTCTAATCTATTTTTTATAATTATCAAGTCTTCACTACAGGAGCAGTACAATGCATTTGTCACTGTAATCATATTAAGCTTTATTTTTAACCTGGCAGTGGGTGTGAAGTAACTGTCATGCAAGTTCATCTGGAGATACACTGAAGAGTTGGAGGCAGAGAGCACATGCCTGAGGAGTGGGGGTAGAAAAAGTCAAACAAACTGTAAGAAGGCTGGAGTTAACAGTGTTTGCAGTTGAAGATACTGGCCTTCTGAGAAATTCCTTACCCAAAAGGATAAAATACAGAGTAGGTCTGTTTTAATTACCAAATGCAAAATACATTAACTTTAAAAGTAAATCCTGAAATTTCACTCCCAAGGGTAAAAAGCATTCGGATACGAACAACTTTTTATACAACTAGGTGAATGACTCAGAAATTAGAAATTGCAGTAAGTCATTTAATGCACCAGAACCAAACTCCTGCTAACACTAAATCCATTCCCTGCTAAATAAAAAGAGAATAGCTGTTGCAAATAATATATACATTGCTCTTACCTAAATATACCTGCAAGAAGTGATTCATATTACAAAGAATTAGCATATATATATGCTGTGTATCTGTATATGGCTATATTTAGCATATAGTACTACATAACACTGCTGAAAAGCACTGCTTTCATCAATCTGTTCAAAGACAGTCACCTAGGTTGTCCTAGAATTTATCCTGTTTGAAGCAGTGTAGCAATCCATTACAGTGAATTGTAACTAAAATGAGCCTTTCAAATATTACAATCTTCCTCTTTTAAAAAAGCTTGCCAAGCTTTGGAACTAATGTGCTTATTTCACTGCAAAACACCATTTACAACTGTAGACAAAAGTTTCATATGCTGCACAACAGAAAACAAAAGATTATGCTATGCATCCTGAATCTTCCCAGCTTCTTACCAGGACAATTTTTCCTTTCAGAAGGAGGAAGGCTGTTGTACACTTTCTGAAATGCCGGCTTAGTTTCTAGTTTTACATTATATTCTGGTCCCATAATAATCCTTTATACAACTTTTTACTGCTTAGGCAAAGGCAGCTGTCTTAAAGGCAACATCTTTAAGAGGATGGCACTCATTACCATTACTGCAAAGCACATTCTTTCCAAACCAGAAACAGTCTTAGTTTATTCTAGACTAAGACAGCATGCTGCTAGGTACTTGTTCACATGAAAATCTAGTCTAGGCAGTTTCAAAGGCTGCTAAGCACATACTGTTGCTGAATGACTGCCTGATAAAACATTCCTAACTGGAAAATGTTTAGGGAATTTTATTTATCCTATAAGTATACACTCCCCCCTAGAGCTGTGCAGTTTTTAAACAGTATTTGAGAAGGATACCACCTTATGTTTTCTCCTGCTCCTCCTTCACTGCAGTGTCCTTAAATAAGCAAAGGGCTGTGATATCTGAAATAATTCTGACCCTGTCGTGAATCATGTGTGACCAGCCCACACACTTCCCCTCTGCAAAGGCCCTGACTCAGTCCATCTCAGTTCTTTCCACTGGAGGATTCCCAGCACACAGCAAAGCGACCTGCCCATGTCAGTCTAGGGAGCAAAGGAGTAAGTTTAGTTGTCAGCAAAACCAGGTACTGCCATACTAACCCCTCACTCTGCTGCTGAGTGGGTTAAGTGCACCTTCAGGTGCTACATGAAGATAACTTCAAACAGGTGAAATTAAAACTTCCCATAAATTTAACTGGAAGAGAGAGAACTACGTGATCTAAACGTGCTCATGTATTTTACTTCTAAGGCTTCAACCAATATTCATCTTGGATCCGTTCTCCTAGAACATACCATCAGCAAAGCAAAACCAAGCCATAATCCCTTCTGCTGAGACACAAATCTCAGCTAAATACACCTGCAGATAGCTCAAATATCAGTTTAATTTAAAGGAAAAAAATGTGCCTGAGCCTGGACGCTTTTCAAGGAACACACATACACACATCCTACAGGGAGGGAGGAGGGAAGGGGAGGAAGTTTCACACTCTGGGAAACAGCCAGGCTGCTATATGTGACAAACTGTAAACACGGCTGCTAGGAATACGGCTACGAAAGATTTCACAAATACATTATTTAAAATATAAATAGGCAGTCTTAACTGGAGTTAGGCATGAGCTGTTAAGTTAAAACTAAGCAACAATAGTTAATGCAGACTATGAGTAAGTGTGGATCACAACATTTTTCAAACATAGATTAGGAGATTGCTTCTGGAAAGCTGCCAAGTAGTTCCACACCTGTTTTCTAAGGTAGTAGATCATTTATGAGTCTTTAACAATATAAGATAGCTCGTTTTTCACAATAGTCAATGATCTGACTGTGGTATAATCTCAGAACGTTATTTCAAGGAATAGACTTGGTACTAGAACAGTGTTTCCTTCCAAACCAAAACTATTTCACTAGCCATCTTAATGAGATTACTACAGCTGCAATTCATTGTCAAATGCCTCAATCAGCAATTCTAAAGTGCTTCGTAGACTAAAATCTATCAACATACTCATGTAAAGACTGGTCAAATACTGAAGTTTTGCAGATGGAGGAAAAGGAGTTTGAGGTTGAGAGAATTTTATACAGCCAAACAGTACGTCAGTTGTAAGCCAGGAACAGAGGTCAGGACTTCCTTTGCTCCAAAACCCATAGCTTTTTCATTTCTCAATATACACATTACATTCTTTTCTCAAAGCTACTATGAATTATTTTTCATAACATTTGGCTACAATATATGAAAAGACTGAGGTTTTATAGATATATAAAACTGTATGTTTACTGGTAGACTTGGCAGTCCTGGGGCAATGGTTGGACTCGTTCTTAAAAGTTTTTTCCTACCTGGTTGATTCTGTGATCCTATATATAGCTTATGCTGTATAATTTTGTAATTGTCTTCTGAAAACTGAAACATATTAAACCAAAATTTCTCAGTCTTTTGTCTCCAGAAGAACACACAACAGAAAACAGAAAGAAGTGTGACCTCTTACCTGCCTTCTTCAATAAGAGGCTGATCTTGTGGCTGCAGAAAAGTTAGAGGTGACTCCTGACAACCTCCTACTTGCTCTCAGAGTCCTCATAAGGACAGAACAGGTCTTAAATGGTCTAAATCAGAAGCTCTAAAAGCTCAGGCAAAAGCCCACAGGACTAAGCTTTTCTTTGCTCAGACAGCACAAAGTTATATACTAAGCCTTGCAGTGGAAGGACGCCTCTCAAAAAAGCATATTCTTCTGCTCAACTGGAAGCCTTACTGCCATACCTCAGCAGCAGGAGAAAAAAGAAATCAAAAAGGATGGGGGAACAAAAAGAGTTGTGGGATTTGGGAAAAACAAAACAAAAAACAAAACCAAAAAACACCCAACAAAATATGGGTCAAAAATAGACAAAAGAAATTAAATAAGCCAGGCAGCTTACCCCTAGAGCACCAGGATGCTGCTGAGGTCCTCCCACTTGTGCAAAGCCAACCATTTCCAAAGAATCTCACAGCAAAAGAGTACAAATGGCACCAATCCTGCCTTACTCCTTTTCCAGGAACACTAGGTGTTTTTTGGGTACCAAGCATCTCAGACAAGCTTATTCCTCTTATGTCACTTATGTTTTACATTCAGTTCACTGTTCCTTTTTTTTTATTGCAAGTGCCCTTAGGGAAGGAACAGCGCTTTTACCCTTGTTTACCCACTTGTTTACCATGCATGAACTATCTCACAAAGAGGCATACAGATGAGCTGATCTGATTTAAGCCCCTTTGTTTTCAAGGAGTTTCTTAACAGCATTTTACTGGAATCTTGTTCTCTAAAAGAGCATTAAGATGGTTACAGAAATACAGAGAATTCAAGATTACATCTGAAGTTTGATTACTCCCTCAAGCAACACCATTAACCAAGTAATATGACAGCATCACTGTGCAAAGCCAGTTAAATCCCTTATCCCTGTTATGACCTCCTTTTTTCATATTATTGAGTATCCCAAGTGTTTATAATTTTCTAGAGCACTTTTGCATTCTGTCTTTAACAGAAACAGTCAGTTACACTCACAATGTGTGACAGAGCCCAAACGGCTGGCACCCTCATATCTTGGGAGTGGTGCTCCACCTCCCTTGACTTATCAATTTAAAAGAAAAAAATGCTAAAAAAAAAAAATCAGTGATACTTGCAACCAGTTCACAATCTCATTCCCACTTTATCAACTGTTTCAGACTCCACTTCAATTGCTCTATGCAATAGCAACTCAAAAACCTTTTTCTTGCATCAACAGTCCTGTTCCCTGACTGTACTAAGAGCCAGGAGCTGCACTAACTGACATTGGTAAAACAGACTGAGGAGAATGCTATTCATTTCAGATCATCGCTAGTGGAATTAGTCAGTAAATTTCAATAACTACTCTTTGGAAAATCACCAGTAGGTGTTTGAGAAGGTGTAACTGAGCCTCCCCTGACCAACCAAATCTCTACTATGGGTAAAACAGCCCAGCTTGGGGAGAATCTATGTTTTCATTCCATAAATCTGTCAGGGGTTGCTTGCCTGGCAGTTAGTAATCCTGACAGCGAGGCTGATAAAGTGGTTGAGTGCATGTGAAATGAAAAGATAGTTTTATCAAAGTTCAAATATTAGCCACAAGTAATGTCTATGCTGAACATACACATATCCTCAGGCATACCATTCTGTGGAAATTGGAAATGAAAAAAATTTGTTTCTTCAACCTTTTTCAAGGGTTTTCAATTTGTTTTTCAATTGTTATTTAATGGAGAATGCGCACACACACACATAGCCTCAAAACAAATGCCTACTCTGACAAGGTCATCACTAAGGTTCCTGCTGCAGGCCAGAGGACAAGATGAGGACAAACTATTTCCTTGACTCCTAGCCTAGCATCTTCTGCTAGATCAGGCTGAATACATGTTGATATTGCTAGCCAGCAAAAACATTTCTAATGGTTTTCATTTGGCAGATAGAAAATAGCATACTGTCACAAAGAAGTTGTGAGTTATCCATTAAGAAAAAAGCAAAACATATTCTACAGTATTGCACATTCACACTGTGCAAACAGCCTGAAGTTTATCCCAAAAATTTCGTAAACTCCCTACTATCTTCCCTTTCCCACATTCTTCCTCCGCTTGCCTGCATACTCAGCACCAACACCCTTTTCTTCCAGTACCATGCACGTTACCTGAAGAACTGATACAGTAAAAAGCAAAGACACTTTTAAGATATAACTTATATACCTGAAAAATATGATAATTAAAATCATACAGCTTAGATTTGTCTATACTCATTAGAACAACTCTCTTCTTTTATCCAGTATTTAAGCTTCAGTTCTGTACTAGAATCCAGTTGAATATAAATTATATATTGTCCACAACTGCCGGGCCCAGCTTTTAAAAACCAAGCTTGGCCAGAACAAGAAAATCAATTACTAAAATGGAAGGCAAAAGAGGAATCAGTAAGTGGTGTGTCAAGTTTTTTTGTTTCCTGAAAGATGTCCGTGTAACAGGACTGTATACATCTATCTATAAAAGCCTTTGTTCCCAGTTTTACAAAACATGCTTCTCAAGAGGCCAAGATAGACCAACACAACTGTTTGCAATATAACCACTTCTACTGACCAAGGAAAAGAAATCACTATGCATGTGCTTAGTAGAGTGACAAAATGGAACAAACTATTCCACAGATATCACAGAAGTTTGCAGAAAATGCATAAAACAGAGCTAGAGAAAGCTAAATTCTTCATTAATTTACTATTATCACTTTCAACACAACACAGCATGTTTAACAAATGACTGGTCTGCATAAACATGGGTTAAATGCTTAACCCTTGCTGTGGACAACCCGTTGCCCACACTACAATCACAGCTGTTACCAGAAAGCAAGCATCTGTCAAAGAATTGCAGCCCCCAAAAATATGCTGCCATGGTGATGGATGCACCATTAGAGCTAGAATGTTTATTTTAATGTACCATTTCTAAAGGTTCCTGCCTCCCCCCCACTACTTCATAAATTATTCTAATCAAAGATTTTATTCTGGGTGCTATGGTACAAGCTGGCTTATAAATATGATGCTGATTAATGTAAATGGATATATATTCCATTTTCAATATTCAAGCAACATCCCTGCTTAGCTGGAAGACTGAATAAATTAATTAAGGAAATGCAGAAGAAACCATCAAAATATTCATCCATTATATAAACCCTGAAACTTCAAAGTTATGCTTAATTAGATTAACTTTCATATTTTTAATATGTAGGCACAGCAGAAAAAAAAAGTCACATTCACTGTAATAAAGCCTAAACATAGAACTTAAACAGATTAAACAAATGGAAGAGAAAACTTCTTTTTCTGGGTACTTACAATGTGTAAAAGCTTGAGCACATCCACAAACCTACCAGAAAAGAAAAAGCAAATGGTTACATTTTAATTGCCCAATTAAAATAAATTGAGTAGCTATTAAGCATAGCACTGGCACTTACACTTTCTCTGAGCTCATGATCTCCTTGGCAATATGGTAAACCTTTGTTTTCTTCCCAGTTGCCTTACCCTGCAAATAAAATTATATGTTATACTATGCATCTACTAAAACTGTAGCTAGTAATTCCTCAAACTCAATGTAATTATTCAACAGTTAGTTCTAATAAGAATGTTTCATACTGCTTTGAGATCTCTTGGATTTGAAATCTCCTGGCCTTTCAGGATCTGTGAGAAAATCAATTTAGCTTGAAGCTGGAATCAACAATATCAGCTAAGAGTAGTTTTTGTAACACTATCAGCCTTTCTATTTAATTATTACAGGAAGCACTGAAGCCCATAATGAATGAAGCCCTAGCAAGTGACAATTATTGTTTATCAAAAGTAGTACAAATAGTATTTCTATATTATTTGACACACACCCCCCACACACACCCCAATTAATACAGCAACAGTAATATTTGCAGAAAACTCAAGTGGGTTTCAGTAACATCTTAAAAGAAATACACTTGTTTTTGTTTTTTTTTTTTTAACTGGAAAAGAAGACAAAAGGAGAAAGCGGGAAAAAAAAATGACACTGAAGAAAAAAATCAGCTTCTGACAATCTACTAAAGGAGCTGCTGGAATAACAAGCAACCATACTGCAAAGATTTAGAAGTGTGAGCCTTGTCATCTACCTGAAACACTGTAGAGATTATGCTGGTTTTTACTGCACAAAAATGAATGCTACTGTTCAACATCAGGCAGAAGGAACAGGTATAACAAAAGGGTGTTATCTGTCAGGGTTCAGCTGTCTTCCATACACAGTGTAACTCCCATGTACCATTTCCCCCACATAAAAAAACCTTTCTCCATTACAGCTCTCAGGGTTTGCCATATGCTTCTCTGCTGCCAGCTGTCACCACATCTATCAGACATTCAGGCTTTCATTTTAATTGGCTGCAAAGAAAGAATGCAGATAAGGAGCACCAAACATCACAGGCTATGCACCATAAGTGCAATGGAAGCCCCAGAGAGGCTGTTTTGAGTATGGTAGTATCACGTCGGTATTGTTTTCATAGTTTATCTAGAAAATCAGGTATCAGTGGCATTATATATATATATATATATATATATATATGAATTTTTGCTTCATAAGCACTAATGTTGCAATATTTGTCTGGAGTTTTAGCTCTTCTCCAAACCTATAAACAAGTCTCAAGAGCTGGAAATCAAATCATGGAACCAACTATATTCATAGGCTGGTTTAAATGATTTTGTTATATTCAAAATAAAAAAAAAATGTAAACTATTTTCCATTTTACTCTAATGCCAAACTAATAAAATTAATTTCTAAATTTAGTAATTTGGCGTTGCAACATACATATGCAAATTATATTCTTTATTTCATAAATTACATAAGACATCTTCACACAGAGCTGTGATTTTTCTCCTAAAATTAAAGTTATTTCCAAACACCAACTAGATCTACGCAGTGAGGGTCAATCTGATCCAGGGGAGATTCTAACACCTGTCTTCAGGCCTCCATGCCTGTCCAGAAAGCACAGTTGACATGCTTCGTACCAGACTGAATTCACAAATAACTCAATCATACAGAGCAAGGTATCTGCCATCAATGTAGATGTGACAGTTGCAAATGAGATGAAAATTAGTATTTTGCGAACAAGATGCTACCACTAAACAATTACAAAGCGAAATATCACAGTCTGTTTTCAACCCCTTTTGAAAGACTTTTCACATACCAGCTGGCACTGAAAAGGCCACTTTGCATTTGCTCAGCCAAAGATTCTCCGGACCTTAGAGAGTCTCTAATGGCAGAACTGAAGGGACGCAAATTGGGCTCTCAGGCACGGCATTGGGAAGGAGCCTTGTAACTTCTCTAACAGATAAAAAGCATCAAAACAGCCAGATGCTCACAGTAACAGAAAAAAAAAAACAAGCCTAGCTGATGACTGATGCAGAGACTGCTTCTTTCTCCACTGCAGCTGCTCTCCCTGTTAGGAAGCTGGTTGTTAATGCCCGGCTGCCAGCCTCAGGTGCTACAGGAGGCTGAAGCAAGCCTGTGTGCAGATGCTTCACAGCAAGTGCTGAATTACTCCGTGAAACCTGCCTGAGAAGCCTCGTAATGGGGATGCTTTTCTCTAAAACTGTCATTAAAGTTTTAGGGCATTTCTACAGGCATGCAAGGTAAAACAGCTCCTATTCGGGTACAGTCCTGCTTAGCTTCACATGAACAAGCTTTTCCCTTGACTCTCTTTCCCTCCACCAATTTATTTCTCTCAGAAGATTTGGTTAAATGACATCTGCGTCTGACATCATCACCAAGTCTTCTCTTCCAGCACTAAAACGACTCATTGCCCTTTTTTTTTTTTTTAGTTTATATATTAATTTCTTAGGGAAGGAAGGAAATATAACTACTAGCAAAGGAAACAGAGCTGCCAGGACTGATGCTGAGGACTGGCATTGGTCTATGAGCAATCTGGTGCCAGGGAATCCAGGACTGAGAAATAAGAAAGTGGGTATCCCCAAGGACAGGGATAGGGCCCCAAAACTTCATTTTATTCTGAGTAGTTAGCACTGTCTTCCTGCTCCTCATTTGAGGAAGAAAGAAGATGAAAATAAGATGAAATATTAAAATGAAAATGAAGAAGAAATAAGATGAAGGTGGCCAGGTTGGGTTGGGCTTTGAGCAACTTGGTCTAGTGAAAGGTGCCTCTGCCCACTGCAGGGGGGCTGGAACTGGATGATCTTTAAGGTCCCTTCTAACTCAAAACATTCTATGATTCTACGAAAATTGGGGAAATCATTGAAAGCTGGCACTCACAGAAGCTAGCAGAAGGTCAGACCTCAAACCCAACAGTCAAGGGTGACTTACACTCCTCAAAGGGCCGTAGGAATAGCTCTGCAACCCTATAACAACAGGTCTTGCATGCATACACCAACAGTCTCTCCTCAGCACCCGAGCAGTGAATTAAGGAACTTTAATGCTGAAAGGCATGTTGAGACCTTTGTGTTTCACACCACTGAAAAGGAAGAATTAAAATCTAGTTCAGTCATCTGTCCCCTGTGCCCAAGCAGTGATTTGGCAGATTAGTATGTAGAACCTACAAACACGAGAGAGCTGCTGCACGGAAATGGTTACCGGGACACAGCCTTTGCTGCATGGCCAAGATCCGTGAAATAGGACCATCCAAGCAAAACTGCAGCTTCCAAGAGATTTTTCAGAAGGAGCCCCTCAGATGCTGCAGCCTTCACCTAGCCCCTTTCCTTGGGCTTCCGCAAGGCTGCCAAATCAAAGGCTGGCATTAAATGTTCAGTGCAAAAGAGACACTGTGCACTTGAGGGTCTGCGAGGCATAGACAGCTTCATTAATAGGTATTTGCAAGTCTCAAAACTGAAGATCTTTAAACACCCTTTTGTGCATGTAGCTTTGTAAGATGGGCATCGTAGGCAGGTCTACAGCTCCACAATTCAGAAAAGATTAAGAACAAATATGCCAGGCAACACACACCTTTTAGTGGGCTATTTCTAAACCTGACCTCTTAATATCAGGCTGATGTGCACATATAAATTAAAATTTTAGAAATGTATTCCAACACTAAACAATAAAAATAACAAAAAAAGAAATATATAAAGTTATGTTAACTCAATGCCTTTTATTTTTAAAATATCCCAACAAGTTACAACTTACAAAATAAAGCAAGAGTGATGAATAACTTCAGAAGATAAAGATAGAGATACCTGTTTATCTTCTGGAGGATCAGGCTCCCCTTTGCTGGAATCAGAATTTGTGTCATCATCTTCGTCAGAACTGTTCATGATATCTTCTTCATCTGACTGAAGATCTCCAATTACCATGTTTGGATGATCATGGTGTTCTTCCAAAGACCTAAAATTAAAATATGCTTAGTCAATAAATGTACTATATTTTATTTATGTAAAAAGCCTTCAGTTTTACCTCACAATCAATGGTATCAAAAACACTGAAAACAGTAGCAGGTAGTCTGAAGATGACAATAACAGTGGTGGGCTTTTCTACAGTGGATTCATAACTTTGAAGTGTTTTATCTATGCTGGCATTGATATAACGCTCACTGACAGTGAGCAAAAGCCACAGTACCTTTGGAGTATTTATGTCATTCTTACCCATCAGAGTTTGCCTGACAGCAAAGTTTGATAAATCTATTTCCTTACTGCTATGTGCATATATAGTGCAACACTTGTACTGTGTGCCAGAAGGATAAGGAAGGATCATAGCCGTTTTGCTGCCTTCTGTCTCATAGCATCAGGACTTTTTTCAGGCATGGTACTCAGGCTGGAGCTTTCCATCTGAAATTTTAGATGCATTTATTGTGCAGGGTTGTTTCTCAATGCATACACTGAAAAACTGCAACAGGGACAGCAATATTAACCACTCTGTTCAATAATTCTTCTTTAAAACATGGAAGCAGAACCTTTTGTGATTCAAAACTACCATCCCTCAGAGATAGACACCTTACAGAGAACTGTCAAAGCTATAAAATATAACCTTATTCTGCTGCTGTACAATGACTACGGAGGTCTCTCTTCATTAGCTTTACCCATATTTGCAATACAGAAATCGCATGAGACAAGCATACAGCCTTCTTCCCCTAACTAGCCTTGACAACTTCAGTAGAGATTTAAGAAATGCAATTTTAGAAAAAAAAATGAAAAAAAGGGTAAGAAAAGATAATGAAGAAAACAGAGACTAAAGGAAAGAGCCTGAAGTGTTGGTAAAGTTGCATAGAAACACAGCAAATCCCTGGGCTCCTACTTTTAACCCTTAAAAATATCTGATAATTGCTAATTACACTAAAGCTGTGCCTGAATTCACATAATTTGCATTCAAGGCCTGCAAAAAATGTGCTGGAATGCCACAGACTTACTGTAATAGGAGCCAGAAGTGATTAGTTACCCTAGAAAACAAAAAGCAAATCTAGAAACCCTTATTCCCAAGCTGCTGCAGTCAGCAGAGATCTTACTGTACTGATCAACACTTAATTTTGTGCAGCCAACATCTGTCAGGGCTACATACTTCTCTGCCTCTGTACGCAAGGGACCGTGATGTATGATCTTCTCTTTTTCTTAACTTTGAATCACAAGAAAGCAGGGATAGAGGGCAGCTCTTCAGATCCACCGCCTCCAGCTATGATAGTCACCAGATAGGAAACCTGTCAGTGTGGATCCCATGGGAGGTGGCTGCCACTAACCTGAACAGCAGAAGTAAGGAATACCAGCTGTGTAAGGATGCTCTGGCAGCCACAGCAAGTTGTTCATTATTCAACACTCAAGGGAGAGTTTGAAAAAACAAAACCAAACAAAACAACGCACAAATGCTAATCACAAATAGAAATATATTTAAAGATGGCAATGAGATATGTAGATTAGTTGACTTGCAGACCAACTTTGGTCAGCCATGAAGACACAGAAGATTAAAATAGCTTGCTCCTATTAAGACAACACAGGAAGGACTCAGGAAACACTCCAGCAGTTACTGTCTCCCAGAACTGAATGGGGCGGGGACAGGAAGGAGGCTGCAAGCTCATCACTGATTTCAAACAAACCCCTGAGCCAAGACTGCAGCACCGAGGGTGCACAGACACCCCCATTTATTTCAATTTGGAAATTATCAACTTCAAAGGAGAAAAGAGTGGCCACCAGAGAGATGGGCACTGATAACAACAGTGCATGGAGTACACCAGGGATTGCCTCCACGAGCTTCAGGGAGGCAAACAAGAGGCTTTTTACTGGAGCTTTCCCTGGTAGGGAACCACGCTAGCAGGGCGATAAGACTTTTGCAGTTACTTGCTAACTTCAGCAATTCAGAAAACTCCTTGTCTATCTAATTCAATCAACCTGTTGGCCTGACAATGTTTATTAGAGCAGATGCCATCTCATATCCTTTTATCTTATAAATGACAAACATCTTTATTACATCTATAACATTGCACATGGTAGATATATCCTCATGCTTTAGTCAAAAACTGCAATAGAAATAACTACTGCTACTCCTTCTCTTACTATGCTACTCACAGGTTTACTATCTACATCTGCCACTGAATCTACATCAGATCTGGGATATTTTTCCCCCATTGCAAAATGTATTAAGCACTTTAACCACGGTGGTATTCACTTTTTTGGCCCCTTACTTTACTTTGGTTATGGAAATTTTATTTACCTTTTTCCTATCCTTAATATTTGTTTTTAATTGCTGCTGTATTTGCTTTTAACAAAGATTCCTTTCCATCAAGAAAACATTATTTTCACAGCTGTGAAATCACAGTTCTTTTGCCTAAGCATATTGTACAGGATGCCCAATCCCAGATTCTGCTGTCTTTTCTTATTTAAATTTTTGAGGGCAACTGAAAAGTTTTAGAAAACCTGCCCTTTAGGAAGTCAGGAACAAGCATATTTCTAGATGAGGCTGTATTTTGATGATGCAAACATAACCCCATCACCACTGAAGGATGCAGACCAAACTAAACAGACCGTGCCGGTGAAGAATTTTCTAAGAGAAAGGCTAATCAGCTCATCAAATAGAAAGTTTCAACGAAAAACCCCAAACTATTAAAAAGTTTTAATAATTAACTGCTGATGATATAGGATGTTCAGAAAGTGTCCACAAGTGGCAGCCACTCACCATATACATTTTTTGACATCTGTGAACCACAACAATGCTAAAGCAGAAACCTTTTTTGCTTGCCTTTGTGATGTGTATGCAGCTACTATTTGTGTAAAGGAAACTACGAGAGCTGAGAGCACCATCTATGAAATCTTGCCTATGGTATTTGCCCCACCAATCAAAGGATCTCAGAGTAACCCCTATATGTATTTATCCTATATTTGCTCAGTTCAAAGCCTAACATAGCCCTCTGGTTCTTCCACTGAGTACATTTTGTTGATTTTTTTTTCTTTGCTTTTGAAAGAAAAAACACAGTGGATGATTAATGATAAATGATCAAAAGTCAGTTCACACCCAGCCTTTTTCCAGAAACAAATAAGCTGCCACTTCAGGGATAGGGTGCAATGCTGTAGCCAGGAGTAGATGCACTCCTGGTGGTATCTGTGGTTATGTCCTCTCTTTCAGATAAGATGGTAGCAAAGTCACTTTGTTGATCTGCCTTTATCAGCCATGTGCTGGAGAACACGTGTCTCTCCTTGGACTTACACCTTAACCTTTCATTATAAATACCATGGCTTTACTATCAAAACAGAACGTGGTTTATCTACTGATTACTCTTTCTGTACTTTTACCCCTGAAGTCATCTATAGCTAAGTTCTCTTTAAGTTAACCCTGGATGCATGTGGCCCTTAAATGAGTTTGGAAAGAGTAGTAAATCTTTAAATAAACAAAAGCTTTCCTACAACATATCAGTTTCCCTTCTCCAAAATATGGCATGAATGCAGTAATGGTTATTTTTAAGCAGCTCTTCTGAATGGTATTTTGGGGATACTGTGAACTCTCTCTATCTTGTTCCCTCTTAATCGCAATTCTTTGTCCTACCCACAGCATTACCAAGAGAGACTTCTGCATTATCTGTCATGTGAAACACCATCGGTGCCAACTCACCGTGCTGCCCACTGAGTAAGAATATCTTGCTGCACCTTGTGAGCAAGTTACCTAAAAATAGATGTGGGGGATTTCTGACACATAAATAAAGGGATCATCAGTTTGCCTCAGAATGAGCAGTTTATGGGGGATGAAGAACATACATTGTGCTCATTTCCCTAATGCAATAGTAAAATATTAATAAAACAAAACATGCAAGTCCGAGCAAGACATACTGCAAGATAAACTGCCATCAAGCTATTATGGACAGAAAAATATATCTTCATTAGCATAAAACCCTCTTACTGTCTTCAAAAGATCACAGAATGGTTTGGGTTGGAAGGGACCTTAAAGATCATCCAGTTCCAACTCCCCTGCGATGGGCAGGGACACCTTCCACTAGACCAGGTTGCCCCATCCAATCTGGCCTTGAACACTGCTGGGAATGGGGCAGCCACAGCTTCTCTGAGCAACACTGGAGTGGCTCACCAACCTCACAGTAAAGAGCTTCTTCCTAGTATCTTCCTAATATCCACTGTCTTTCAGTTTAAAGCCATTTCCCCTTGTCCTATTGTTTCTTGCTCTCATAAAAAGATGACCAAGACTAGTTCAGGCTAGCTTATTATAGAAGCTTCAAACTACACCTGAGGCTTCACTTCCAAGCAGTGTTGATTTACATACTGCAGAGGACACTATAGCCCCAAGTCACAATTAACATTTCGGACTCAGCTCCCTATTTAGAAGGCAAATAGTATTTAAGCTTGACTGAGACGATTCAGAGAGAGTCTTTGCTGTGAAATGCCCTAACATTAAGTATTTTATAATATGTTGAAATTAGTTCAAGTGTTAGCATCACCATATCTACTAAAAATCCACAGCTCCAAAGTATTTGTTAAAATAGATTCAGTCATGCTGCTGCTTTACATACATTTCCTTGTGTTCTTCATTATTTTTAAATGTTTCTTCTACTTCCATTAAGTAATCAAAAATGTTTAGGAATGCTGAATGAACAGAATCTTGTACAAAACATTCTGCTAAATTCTTCTTTTCCCATCCTTTTGCTATTTTAAAAGGAGTGCCCATACTACTCTGCTTTTTGTAGGAATGTCCCACCATTTTTACCCTTATTCTGTCTCTTCTTCCAGTATTTCACTGCACTTTTTTATGGGTGTTTTTGCTTGTTTATTTTTAAAGAAAGCCTTCAACATACAGTCAAAATCACACAAACTGAAGTTCTGCTCAACTGAAAAACACGCACCAAATACCAGAGCGCCAATAAGAATACCCGACTATATTTCATCTCAAATCCTTTTTGTATTGCTACAGCATTTCACAATCCTTTCACTGTTGCTTGCATCTCACTTTCCTCCACAGAAGCAACAATCGCTACTGCTGTTCATCCGTTTTCAGTTTTTCGTATCACCAGTCCCCGCAATCAATTTCAACAATTAAGTCATGTTCAGCTGCCCTTTTTATAACCTGAAAGCACGCTGTCACTCTGTGGAGGCAATGGCCATTAAGGCTATTTTTTCATAGTGCCTCATTACTTCTAATAGCTGTAGGTAAGGCAGCATGCCTCACTGACCAGTTCCCTCAGTGGATCCCAGTTGTACACTTCTGGGAAACCCCAAGGATAAAAGACTTAAAGAGAGAAAAAAAACAAAGAAAAAAAAATGCATTCTGTAGCTTATTTTCTCTTTTTCTATTTCCTACCTAAATTCAGAACCTCTCAAGGTTGAAAGAAGGGCTGCAAATATAGAATTAAAGTTAAGTTCCTACAACAATTTAGGGAGCAATCACCTGATCTGAGTGCTGAAGGTAATAGAAGATGCTCTTGGAAAGCCAAAGCAAAAGTGAAATTACTGCTTGATTAAAAATTGCACGATTTTGTTTCGTGAACTTCCTTTTGCTTTAATTTAATACTTTTTACTTCAGACAGGTCAATGCCTTTATCTAATATCTATTTGCTGCAGGTTTTTGGAAAAAAAAAACCCACGACAAATTCTAGAAATCAAGCATACTTGGCAAAGTACAAAGATAATAACGAATACTAACCACGAGCCCTAGTGAGCTCCTATGGAAGTCTGAAGAAAACACATCACTGAGTAAGTGATAAGCAACACTAATAAAAGCATCAATTAATGTACTTTTTGGATGAGTTACATTTTGCTGCTCCAGAACCATCCTCAAGAAGCCAACATCAGCACCCGTTTCCTTTCTCAAACCAGTCTAGAATGCAAAAAGCTGAACTCCCTATCACTCTAGATGCACCTGGACCCTAACCCACCTTACCCCATAATTTAAAGTTCAGATTCTCTAAGCAATTGTGAATGTCTGCCGTTATAGCTAAAACATTCCCTCCTTCATCACAGAATAGCTTGGGTTGGAAGGGACCTTAAAGATCATCCAGTTCCAACCCCTCAGCCATTGGTAGGGACACCTTCCATTATCATGTCCCCCTGCTCCTCATTTCTCCTTCAGCCGTACTGGACCACTAAGCAGCAAATAAGGATGAAATACAGCCTGGACCAAGTGGCTTACTTATCTGAGTTATTCCCACAGCATCAGCCACCTCTCTGGTTTAATGACAGATGCACAGATGGAAAGAGCTGAAGCTGAGATCACATCTCTTCTCTCTAGGTGCTGTGGACAGTGTGAGAAAAGGCGGTGGATGCTGCTACAGCTCTCTCAGTGCTGGCTTGGCTGTTGGCACTGGGGACTGGCTGCCTTATTGCAGCCAAGCTGCTTGGGCTTCAATTTCTCTGCCAAAAATGGTGCTTTTTCACAGCACGCGCGAGAGAGAGATAGCATGGTGTCCTCTCAAATAGGATTTTACATGCTAAAATTAAAGTTATGCCATTTGTTCTGCAGTGACAAGTCAATGATTTTAATAAGCTCTTCGTATTATTAGGACTAATAACAACAAAAAAGGCAACAGGCCTGGAGTTTTTAATGGTCTGATGCTAGGGAACATGACAGTCAATACTGTTCTCCCTTTTTTATTTATATTTTCAAGACTGCTTAAACAGAGCCTGCCTGTGAGATTCATTAGTTCATTTTGCAAGCTATCCTTCAATAGCTGACATTGCTGAGGAATGAAAAACACCTCTGTGTCAGTCTTTAAACAAAAACAAGCACAGCAAAATGAGAGGCAAACAAACTAGACCAATGCATCCATGATTATTAGCATAACTTACAACTGTTGTTCTATATTCCCCCTGGGATGTTTAAGGAACTTTAAGGATACAATTACAAACATAAACACTCCTCAAGAATCACAGCCAGAAAACAGAAACAACCTGCACCCAACTGAGCAGCTACAATTGAAAATGTTCTGTGCACATCAAGTTGCTTTTTCAAATTGTAATTTAAAGATTGCAAGAACTGAAACAGAATTATTTTAAGCAATATCATACGTATTCTATGCGTGCATCTGTGTTTTTTTCATAGAAAGTCAGGACACTCAATGACAGGGATCCACTGCCAAAAGAGAAGTTCAAGACATCTTATTTGAAACAGATTCGGTTCAGAGCTGCTTGTGCTTCGAAAGCTGCCTGCTGCCCCCCAGGCAAAGGGCCAGCTGCAGCAAGAGGCCAGGTGGGAATGCCAGGAGTTTGCCCCTGCCAAGAGAAACGCCAAGAACTACTGTCTTTGCCTCTGCCTTTACGTGCTCGCACCTGGGTTTTCTGGGCAAGAAGGATATCATAAACACTGCCTAGAGCTGCCACCACATTTAGCCTGTTAGATCACGCCACTGGCAGCTCCTTCTATACTTGGCTAAGCATGCTGCAAACTGCAACACCTGACTCGCTGGAACCAAAGTTAGCCTAGTGCTCGCAGGCAGCAGCATTTAGTTTAGCATTTGTTATCCTCAAGCCAAGTCAGCACTTACTTCTCTTCTCAACAAGAAAAAAAAGAATCTGACTTGCATTCTAAGCAAAAGATAAGCAAGACACTTGTCACATGTGTTTCACACTTACTAAATCTTAGCTTTTTTTTTAAGCCATCGATTCTGTCGGTCACCCTACTTCAGGCACACAATGGTCAATACAGTCACCCACATTACTCTGTTGCAGGACTTAAAAATGACAGTGTAAGAAAGGTGCAAACAGCTCTCAGATCATCTCCATATTTAGCTGTGATTTGCAAACACGAGCTCCCGCAGCACACAAGGACCGCTCTTGCCTCAGGCAGCCTCCCATGCTCACAGGAGCTATCTTCAGCCGGAGCTTTTGTTGACAATTCCTCAGTTCCTTGGAAAGTTCAACATAAACACACACGCATGCTTCAGATGTTTCCACACTCACCATAGAAAAGCTGCATTTAAGAGAGGTCCAGTTCTAAAAGTCTTCCAAGAAAAATGGTGCCCATGGTGTGCCAGTTCAGCTCCCGAGCAGCATGGCACAGCTACAGAGACAGTCACATCATCCTGCCTCTGCCTGGGCGGCCCCAGCAAAACTGCCAAAAGGAGAACATGCCAACGGAACAGAATACAATCCAAGAGGATACAAGGGGACAATCTCAAACATTAGTACTGGAGAATGAAACACTGCAGCAAAAAATGGGGATTTAAACCTCTGCCAGGAGACTTGTACAGGGGAACGAGTCACTGCATCAGTTCTTCCTGCCCCCACCCAAAGTTGTGAGAGATTACCTGCCTCCCAAGGCAGGTACAGAGGGAAGTCTGTAGAATTTACATCTTCTTGCCTTCCCTTATCAGTAATTCTCATTTCATAGGGAGAGCTGCAACGCTTATGGACAAGAACTTCAGAAAAAACTCCTGGCATGGAAGTGACAAGCAATATAAAACAGAAGCACCAAAATACGGCACTCATTTACAATCAGGACGTGCTATTCAAACTTCCCTCACTTCACAAAACAGACCCTAGGGGAAAAATGTTTATAGAGAAAGAACACCAGGATCAGAAGAAAAATAACACTTTACTTCCCAGACACACACACACGCACAAAAGAAAAAACACAATGCCGGCACACACTGAACAGACCTCTGGAAAACTATAACCAAAATGTGACAAAATCTCAAACCAAATGCAGCAAATAGGAAAGAAGAAACAGTCCAAGTGAGAACAAAACCTCCATTAATATCCATTTCGAGCAAAACTGATTTTACCTTGCCAAAGCTATGACGACACTCCAATGTATAACTATTTCTGCTCCACTACGATTGAGTTAATGGAAGGCCCTAATCACTTTCTGTATTGACTCATCATTATTGTTATGATTTTGGGGTGACTTTAGCCCTGAAATCAGGGCTCTAATACCTCTCTTCAAAAAAGTTGCTAATTCAACTAGAAATAACATGCAACCATTTCACTCTATTTTTTTTCATGTCAGATACCTAGAAGATGACAAAAGAGAGATAAGGAGCAGCGTACTTGGAAGGTAGTGACTTGGATCTAAAATAAATATGAAGAGACTTTACTCTCAGACACACGACTGAATGTGCAAGGGCTCATGCAGCTTCCTGAATAGTCTGCCAGAAAACATAGGATGGAATAGTTTGGTTAAG
The DNA here is from genome assembly GCA_024733675.1 of Psilopsiagon aymara. Classification (NCBI taxonomy): domain Eukaryota; kingdom Metazoa; phylum Chordata; class Aves; order Psittaciformes; family Psittacidae; genus Psilopsiagon; species Psilopsiagon aymara. Next base: position 20,074 of record JANRGW010010792.1, read on the forward strand.
AACAACACAGACTGGCTGCAGGGAATAACTGAGCTGCTTGAAAGATCTGACTTATACTCTCCTCCTCTAATCTTTTGCACAGATTAGAAAACGAATGGGATTTAGACACTGTTTCTAAACTACTCAGTACAGAATATCCAACCCCAGGAATAATACCACTGAGGAAAACCAAAACCACTAACCCCCCCAGAAAAATCAACTGAACTCTGCACAGTAGAATTCACTGAGCCATAGGCTCAGGCTGTAGCTATCAAAATGGCAGTTTTGGTAAAAAGCCCATTTAATTTATTTACATGCATCTCAAGAGATTATTTTAGTCCACTTCTGCTTGAGTGGAGCAACTTCATAAGCACAAAGATATATTAAGAAAAACTTAAAACTTGTGTAAACTTAATATTTTTATAAGAAACTTCTTGGATTCTAACATCTAAAATAAAACCTACATTCCTTAACCTAGAATGTTTGTAGTGCATTGAAACAACACAGCTGCATAGTTTTGTAAGGCTACTCCTTAAAACATCTTTAACGGAATCAAACATAAATGTTGAGTAAATAAGGCATATTAATAACACTGTTGGCAATTGAATAAAAATCTGAAGCTAATAGTTTGATTGCTTTCTTTCAACATTTGTTTTTTACCCCCCAAAACCTTGCTGGTTTGCATATACAATTACATTGGACCTTGCTGCAGTTAAAATATCACCATACAAACCAGAGCACCATGAAGCTTCACAAGCACATTTCTTGAGCCAACACTGAAAATAACCCACAGGAAAAGGCTGTTGTTGAGCATATAAATGGGCCTTTCATCAATTTTCATGTCACATTTGACTTTCCATTCTATATTTGAGATACTCTCTGGAGCTACACTTTGTTAACCTGCAATTTATATCACAGCTGGCAACCAGATACAGAGCATGCGTGTTGGAGGCCAGGGAAAAAGACCAAAATACAGTGACGCTATGTTAACTTCACTTCCCCCATCTTAAGAGGAAGGAAATGCATACAAAGAATGACAAAATTAGCTAAAAAAACCCCAAAACCACCAATAAAAACAAACCAACACACACACACACACACAAACCCAAACCCACAGCATAAAAGAGGAAAGAAAAAGCATTGAAATTCATCTATAAAAGTGCGCAACACCTGAGTTCCTGTTATCCATACACAGGGGGGCAAGGAAGAAGGCTAAAGGACACAGGGTTTTATGCGTGGCTTTGCTTACTCCAGGCTCCTCCACATTGCTCCGTCACCCTTTGGCTGAAGGCAAGAGCCGACATGGTGAGCTAGGGCGACGTCACTGGGAGGAAGGACAAGGACATCCTTGTATTGTACCAGGGGGATCGATGGGAACAGCAGAGTTAGGACATTTTTGCCATCTGTGGTGAGCACTTCTTAGGTGAGAAACAAATGATAGCACAGTTTACCCTCAAAATGGCTCTTAAATGCATATGGACCGCATGTGTGCCAAGGTTAATGTGATGTAATTTTCTAGATTGCACCAGACTGTGACAAAAGTAACCACCAAACCTTCTGGAGAACAGCAGAGGGATCTGCCTAGCAGCCGGGCAGCACACCCCTGCAGTGCATACCTCAATGCCTGCACCACTGTCAGCTTCTTCCTTATACTCATCAGCACACCCAGCCCCAACCACACCTGGTAAAAAGATAAAGTCAAGAACTCAAACCACATCTATTTTTATGCAGCACTTGTAATACATCTGATAAAATAGAAGTCTTTTATTATTGCACCTCCAACTCTACCAAAAGTTTCCATGTGCTGTGCCCTTGTCAATCTGCATCACCCACCTTTCCTTTACAAAAACCAACAGGGAGCCCTTGAAAAGAGGCATGAAAGAAATAGCAAAGACAAAAATCCTCTTTCATAGCTACCTTGGAGATCTTCACAATTGGTTTTATTTCATGAGACCTTTCAAACCTCATCAAGACTGGATTGTATACTAGAATAACGGACTAGGCATTGGAAAAACACAGTCCAACTCCTTTCTCTCCCTCACTGGAGAGGGAGAGCATCAGACCTCAGAATCTTTCCAGTGTCAAAACAGATTAAATCAGCACATGTCGAATGCATTTGGATGAGAATGTGTCAAGATTTTTTTAAAGCAAGAAAATTCCTATTTATTCTGATTTTTTTTTAAGGGCGGGAGGGAGCATACTTCTCACAGATTGCTTCAAAACATTGAAGTATTTTCTCAGAGTGTGTATCTTCTTCTTCTCATATATGCATTTTATCTCAGGTTGTATAACAGAATAAACTGTAAAGCTGTATAACTGAAAGCCACCTCAATCCTAAGGAAAACTCCTTTTACTGGAGAAGCAGACGATGAAAACACTGATTTGCATGAAGTTTCCTGCAAGGAAAAAAAAGGAAGACCCAAACCACCCCATATTCTTTCCTGAGCAAAATAGTTCACTGCAAGCCTTTCATGAGGTTTCACATGCCACCCCAGAAGTATAAAATAGAATAATTCCAAACCTATTGTCAGTGATTTGACTAACCCTTGAGGAAAAAGGACCTCTGAGAGCAGCTTACAGCCCCAGGATGAGGGTGCCACCACATGCATGCACCCAGTTCTGTCCCGAAGTCCTTGTGTCAGAACATCACTATTCCCAAGCAACAGTACTACCAGTTCTCACCAATATTTCAATTTCTCACTGATTTGGACTCTGATTAGACACCCGTAACTTCACACAGAATTTAGCTCTTCATAGTCTCTAAAAGCAAAACATAAGAAGTCAGTAAAATAGCATGTCTGGTAGCCAAGAATTGCTTTGTTCATTCCCTGCTCCAGAGCACCACAGCTGGGACTGCCAGTTAGGCTTGGCATTCAGCCTGGCAGGGGACAGGAAGTGGAGATCCGAGCCATCTGACTCACTCTTTACTGACAAGCCCTCAGATTTGGCACAAGCCTACCAGCTGCATAACATGTACATGAGAAAGCGAGGTAGGGAGGGGAAGGAAAAAAGGCAGGCTGAAGGAGCAGAATACAAAAAGAAGGCCAGTGATAACACATGACTGAAGATAATGAGGACTGAGAAGAAACCTGAAGAGACCATTATCAAAGCTGTTCTATTAAAACCTGAGGTACATTTGCAGAGAAAGAATTCAGTGTGCAACTAAGGGTGTCAGAAGCCAGCTAGAAACATAGGAGGAGATTGGAAGATAAGACAAGCCTTTAGAGGTGATGGAGGAAAAGAAACCTGTCTTCTTCAGATCAAAACCTAATACATTATCATTTTAAGAGCAGATGAAATGAAAAAAAATAAATCTACATACTGGCCCCTACTTAGGAAATTGGATCCTCTAATAAAATTTGGTAAAAAAAAAGTGGGTTTTAATGCATAAATGACACCTTCAACATCTAAAATGTATTTTGTGCATTCAAATCTCAGCGTAAGTGTTTGAAAACTGTTTTTAAATGCTATTTAGATGCTGCAGTATTTTATTAATTTAGTGTTTCTGAATGGGAATTTTGCAATTGCAAAAAAAAACCACAATCCCAAACCCTTCCCTAAACACCACATTTATTTGGTGCAATACTGCTCATCAGAAGCATGCCTCAACCCTAACAAAGTTCAGTACATCAAAGAGAAGCATGTATAAAAGCAAAGTGCTTAACCACACAGATTTCAATACTAAATTCAATATTCCAGGAAGGCTTTCATGCACACTTAATTGACCTCTGGGGACTCAGCCACCAAAGCAGAATTTAGTCCAGAAAACTAAACTTATGTTTTACATTGAGATGCTCATTTCTGGAAAAGCAATAGATTATTGTAAATCAGCAGGGATGGGACAAATAGGAAGCAGTATTTAATTAAACCAACATTACGATTTCAAGGGATTATTGTGACATGACACAACAGCCCTCCACCCCCAAGCCCTTTCCAAAGAAAGAGCCTAGCTGGAAACACAACACAGCTACAGATTTTGTCATAATCAATTAGCAGTCACGTACGTTTGCAACATCTTGAAGGAACACTGTCAAAAGTACCCAGTAAATACAGTATGCTACTCCCTGAAGAGTGAAGGAGCAGACTTACTCCACCTGAAGTACAATTGTCCTGCCTAGAACAACATTACAAATACCAACAGGAAGCCCACAAGATCCAGAAAAGTTTAACTTTCTTCTTTCTGCAGCATGACAGATGTTCCAAGGCACATTCATTGTTCCTTTGTGTCTTTAGATTACCGGACAAATATACATTCAATTGTATTTTCAGTTTTAAGGCTGATATGAAATAACTCAAAAATCAGTGGTGAGTGACAACTGATACCCACCATTAATTATCCAAGCCCATCATTTGCACTTAAATCCCTGTGGGGAGGCCTAAGCAAACGAAAGGTATCTGAATTTAAGAAGATATATGAAGTTGAGGTAAGACTGTCAGAAACTATTACCATTCTCCACTAAAGCACACTGGTTTCACCAGAGGGGATCAGGAAGACATTTCTCAGTAACCACTAAAGCAGTGTGTATATTATGAAAATTTTATCTCTTCCTCCAGAAAGAGATATAATATGGGGTGGTAAAGACACCATCAAACTCTTCTGGTAATGGCAAGCCTAGCATTCAAGCTTAACATACTGCCTATGTGCTATTATGACAAGAAGCATAGGCAATCCATCTACGAATTTCTCAGAAGAACAATCTCATTTGTACATTGGCTTTAATCGTAGAGACAATTTGCTTTGAGATCCCCATTAGCAGTGCATTACAGGAGTTCTATGTGCCAAGACCTAAGGAAAAGTTAAGTGCGTGTTCTGACAGGCTGGGGAGAACAGCAGGCAGTGATTATTTCAATGACATCAGCACTGTTTCTCTGACTGGTTTTATAATACCACCTGGCCCAGGAAATGATAAAAGGCTCTTAAAGAACTATACAGAAAAGGTAAAATGACATTGATTAAAAAGGTTCAAAGGATTTGAGATAACAATGTATGGGAAAACTGGAGGAGCCGCCTGGCTGGTTCTGTCTGGGCAAGGACTCTTACACCTCCCAGGCCAGAACCAAAAGGAATACCTGTACCTGCTCTTCCTGGTAGCATCTGATCCGGGTCAGGAGAACTCTGCCCGATTGTGTCCCTTTTTTTTCCTGGGAATTTCTTTGTACACCAAGATCTGCTGAGGAAACTGCAAGCATTAATTTGTTTCCTAAGGGAGTTTCTGACTATGTAATTTAGATTAAAACAACCACTTGTATAAAGGGCTTTGGATATGGTTTTCTATGTGTGCTTTTTAAAGAAAACAACACAAACCCAGTTTTGCCAAGAACAGTGAGCATAGGGAGCAGCTACAGGTAGAGATGTGCCAGGACGAAAGAGATCACTTACATCCCTTTAATCACCAGTGGTACTAAGGAAGGTTTGCATGAAAAGGGAAGAAGTACGTATCTCCCACAATCAGACAGTTAAGAAAACTGTGAAATTTTACTCAAGGAGCAGCTGCAGTCTCATACCTACCACGCTCCATACAGCAAAACTGTCCTTTACTTTTCCTAAAGCAGACACATTCACCTGGATCCTGAACCACAACACAAACCAAAACAGACTGCATCAACATATAAAATATATCCATATTTAAGTCTGATCTCTTAGGTAAACCAAATCAAGGGAATACCAACAAGACCGCAGTCAAAATGCCTGAAAGATACCCAAAGATTAGATTTAAACAAAAAGCATACACTCAGTCAGGAACTTGGAGTATATCAGAGACAAAACCATGAAACACACAACTGTAAACAAGAAGCACACTCAACAGCCACATGAATAAATACACCAATACCAAGCCCATAACCAGAAATCCTACTTCCCATGATAAAGCTTCATGCTTTTAATCAAACACTCCAATGTTGAGATTATCAACTTCCTAAACAATCATTAACATGGGATACCACCCATGTAAGCTGACATGGTCCTCTAAACAATGGTCAGCTCTCAGATTCTTTGGAACATATGTATGTTACACACACATTCAAAATGAAATGAATCTTAGTAACTCTCAGTGAAAAATTAAGTTAAATGTGACTATCTATAAGCTATCTCGCTTATTCTTTTCATTGTTAATATATTATCAACAGCGTAAAGAAGTTTGCTGGGAGCTATAAAATATACAGGCTGCATATTTTGTTCAAAAACTTATTGCTGGTTTCAGATAAATCTTTAGGATCTGTAAAACCAACTGATTAGCTGAAGAAGTTAAATGATACCATACTGGGTGAAAACAATGCTTTACCTGCTAACACACACTGACAGTCACAGTTAAGTGATGCTATTTAGGGAGAACATATGAGTTCGGCCATTCTCTAAGGCCACAGTATTAGAGATATTAAAATATCCGTTCCTGCCTTTTCCATTTAGCATCTGTTTTGGACATATCTATGAGTTGGTCCAATCCCTTTTTGAATCTGCTGATGTTATCTGTCTCCACCACCTCCTGAGACAATGAAACACTGCAGCAACCTGCAGTGTCACCAAACCCCACCTTTCAGTAATATTCTGTGAGAGTCATGCAAAACTTGTGCACTGCTGGGAGCACAGGGAGATACAGAAGACTCACTATACTTAGGGAGAGGCAGTCTCTTTTGTTATATCTGAAAAGCTTTCAAGACCTGATGAAGAATCGGCGTACCCAAAAGCTTGTCTGCTTTCCCCAGCTCTATCAGCTGACCTAAAAACATTAATTCCCCTTACAAACCTAGCAACCATGCACTCCATGGACCCTTATTCAACTTTGTCCTCAGACAGTGGTAAGATTCATTCCTCCCCATTTAAGTATTCTTAGATACAAGTACATGATCATGCCTGATTTGCTTTAATTAAATCTGGAAAAGCACATAATTTGTTTCCCAAATTCCAATCATACATGAGGGAGAACAAGCCTACTTTTCCTCGACTCTTTTCCAAATGCAGTTTTCAAAACAGCAGAAGCATATAGAAAGATACACAGCAGTGACTGTCCTGCTGACATTTCATCAGCTCCTCATCTAAACACATTTATAACAGATAGAATTACAAAGGAGCTCTTGAACTTCTCTTTTCTCTTTACCTGCCAAGTCTCAAACGCCTGCTTGTAGCTTCGCAAGGCTCCTCAACTTCATAGAAGCCAGGGCTCTGGTCTTCCACACTGTTCAAGTTCTGCCATTCAAAACAGAGATCTCTCCTAGCACGCATAGCAAAAGGCAAATTCTCATACTCAGGTATTTCCTCATAGTGACGCACATTCTCATACTCTGGATCACAAGTGCTGGTTACAGAATTCAAATCTATTTGTGACAAATTCTCTCCTGAAAGTACATGCCCATCTAAAGACTCCAGCCTTTGGTTATTTCGTATCTCAGGTTGACTTCTGTTTCTCTGCCTCTTCTTCTGTAACACTGGACTACTTATTTCTATGGAAGGCAACTTGGTAGATTTAGCTTTCCTTTCATGGCCTACAGATGCTATATTCCGGTTGTTACCACCTCCATACCCATCCCCAGTGGAAAGGCTGGCAATAGCACTATCCACTGACTGGCTGCCTTTAGACAGAAATTTTTGGAAGTCGCTTTTCATTAAGCAAACTGACAGTTTCATGTTGAGAAACTTTTTCAAGCTATTTTTCTTCTGATGGTCTTTGCAAGGCTTGTCTGTCCTTTCCATGTCTACAGAAGAGAGAGATTTGGCCCTAGGCTTCGTCACAACAGTCAAGTGGTTGAAGCTGGTAGCAACATTAGCGGTTTTTAATGATTCAGAATTTCCTGAAAATGGAAGAATAGGATGAGGTAACTTCCAAACGGGTTTCTCAGAAAGGCGTTTGGGTATGTCACAGGATGACAGTGTGCTTTTCTCCTTGGCTGGTGGATGCATGAAATGAGATCCCTGCAGAACACCATTTGATTTGTCCTCAGTGGAGCTGTAAGAACTTTTCTCCACAAGCTCTGCTGATGCAGCCTTTTTCAGCACTCCAGCAGCTGGAAGGCTATGCCTCTGTGGTTTCTTAGGAATAATTTTTGGGGAACTTTCATCCTTCAGTTTAACTTCTTTATCTTCCATTTTTTGTGGGGAAACATGGAGGCTATTGGAAGCAGACAAGTGCTGACTGCTAGCTAATTTGAGCTGCTTTGGCAAACTCATAGACAAAATATCACACCTGACAAAGTTAGTCCTTTTGTCCACAGAATCTAGCATACTGGTATCATCTGTCATCTCATCCATGGAGTTAACTAAGTTGTGGTCTGCATTTAAAGAACATTCAACACTTTCCACCAAATCAGAAGTTTTGTGTGATAACTGAGGCAAAAAATTCTGTGACGTTGACTCTTCTGTAGCAAGTGCCTTCACCTGATGCATTTTGTCGGCATTGCACTGAGTTATCTCAGATTTTTCAGGATGAAGCAGTTCCATGTTACTGTTATAACAAACACTTTGACCAAGGATATTAATTTTTGCTGGCTTTTTACAGCTTTGGTCCACAAGCCCAAAGGAATCTTTCTCTGAATTAGATGGCTCCTTTGTTCCTTCTCCTGTGCTGTCTATGCCATCCTGACGGACTAGACATGCAGCTCGTGGCTTTCTTGGCTTAGGGATAGGAAGCACTTTTGAGCTCAGGACTGAAGATGTTTCAGAGAAGGCTTTATCAGCATCTGCTTTCACACCTATTTCAGCTGAAAGCATACTGTTGCTACTTACATTTTCATTTTCCAGGATTTCCTGGTCCAATGGGCAAGAGCAATTGTGGTTATTTACAGTCAAACTAGGACAAATTTCAGACATCTGAAACTCATCAGCACTGAGCTTACCATCAGTATTTTGTTGCTTCCCTTTAGCTACCTCAGAAGACAATGAAGACTGTACAAGTTCCATAAACTCAATTTTAACATCGTTCTTGGAACTGCTGCCATTGCCTTTGTCAAGTTTATCTGCATACCTGCGCCTCACAGGACTGCTGTTAGGAAACATACTATGAGTTAGGACATCCTTAAGTTTCTCTTCCAAAATGCTGGCTTTCAAAACAACCTGATTTCTGTTTGCCAGTTTTGCATTGTGACTGTCCCCAGGAGCTAGTGCATTTTTTTCACCATCTTTGATATTCTCCAAGTTTCCAAAGTGCTCAAAAATGATCTGAGTTTTACAGGTGTTCTCTCCGTTTCCAAGCTTATGAAGGCATTCAAATTTGCAAGATGACATTGGCAGAATATATGCTGTGTTACCAGTACTCCCTTCCGAGGCTTCATTTTTATAGTTCAAGTGGTCTAGCGTTTGAGAAGAATCTCCCCTGTGCTCCTCAAAGCTTTTTGTGCTTTTTCCTGTAAATGATGGAGGTTTAACTTCTGGAACAGATGAGCTCTTGAGAACCTTTGGTTTTGGTGCAATTGCTGGCTTGGTTTTCCTTGCTGCTTGTATAACACTGGAAAGTACAACGTCGGGCTTCGGTGCAACAGGTGGAGGCGTTGCCTTGTGTCCTACCACAAATTTGGGTTTGGGGGCCACTGGCGGCTTCTTAATTTCTAGGAAGGATAGAAAACAAAGATTTTAGTCACCATCAGCCCACAGAACAACTTCACCTGCAGCACAGTATTATTAGTTACTTGTAACATTTAAATCATGTGATCTACAAATCTCAGTGTGTGTGTGTATATATATATTTCTCTTTAAAACATTCCTCTCTTCCCCTCCAGTGCTTTTTTAGTTGTTGACTTTATTTTAACAAGCACAGTCAAGGAGTGGTAGGAAAACTCTTCAAGGGTAACTTGCTTGTTAAAAACCAGTTTAACTTTAGGAAAGTCCATTTCCTTGCTTAGATGCTAAAAATTACGCTAAAACCAGCAGATTAGCCTGGTTTTGCAGTTTCAACTATTATAAAACCATTTTCAAATGGCACAAATACGTTAAGTGCCTCTTGTATAATAAGCTATGAAGGTAACAGAAACGCTGGAGTAGCAATCAGGACAGTTCAGTACCTTCCCCTACCACCTTTGGAAATGCGTAACTTAAAGTTACCCTTTCCGTTCCTCTTCTTTTCAAACAATATTGAGAAGGACTATTGGACCAGCTGTAAAACTGGCATGTCACTACCCACAGTCCGGTGAAATGATCTATGGTGCGAAGTGAATGAGCTAATTCATAGCAAGTCAGCACTTTCCTACTGTAAAAGTAAAATACTATTTCTGTGCATCTTATAAAATTACTCTTCCCAACATGCTACTGTCTGACCTAGAAACAGTCACCACTGCTATGACTTTTGACCCACTTGACAGTGCAAGATGACAAACCCCAGGAAGAGCGGACAGCCGGAAAAGGAGCACAAGAGGAACTAGGAGATTATGAAGTTTTGATCCTGTTGTCGGTTTGGGGTTTTTGTTTGGTGGGGATTTTTTTCTGCACGCCTTTAACATTTTTATATCACAGGAGGTTACTTATGACTAATTTATTGCCATACGCTGGAAAAATTTCAAATTTCTAAGTGCTCTGAGTGTTTTTGACATATGAAAATTGATTTATAAAGTAAACAAGTTCCTCTTTCTGTTTTTTTTTTGGGGGGGGGAGGGTTGGTTTGTTTTGTTGGTCTTTTTTACATACTACCCCTGGTTTTACCTTTGTTTTGAATTACATTTTGTCATTACTTTCAGGAAGTCAAACACATGTTAAATAAAACTCTCAAGCAAACATGCTAATTAACGTTTCATATGCTAGGAGACGGCATAAGCCATTGATTTATTATCCCCTTTTGAACTGTGAGTTTGGTGTTTGGCTGTTTTATCATTATTATTATTATAGATGTGCAACTGTATCCTAATCTGTAGCCTAGAAATACAAGAATGAAGTTTCAGGCTTGATTTTTTTCTGGTTTGGATTTTTTTCTGTTTGTTTATCTGAAAGAAACCTAGATGGTATTAAAAAGAAAAAAAAGAAAAAAAAAAAAAAGCCAGATGCCCTCAGTTGCAAGCATTTCCCAAACACTGAGCCACTGCTCTAAGCAGACAGCCAGAAACAATGTCCCTACTATAGAAACAGGAAAACAGTGTTTTTCTAGGACATGAATCATTACAGGGTATCCAGACTGACCCCACTCACACTTAGAATAGCTGTCTTCACTGCAGTTACATTAGCAAAGAGATAAAGCCAATGGCTGCGACAATCTTTGAGATATTTTGCAAGAGGGAAAGCAGAATTTCTTTCCAAAGCTCCCTAAACTTGTTGTTTGCTAAACCTGTTGGTAGCTTTCCAAAGCTCCCAACACAGCCCGACGAGCTAGTGCAAAGGGTGAAGTACCACCTTCTGCTTCCTATCCAAAGACAGGTTTTCCCAGAGAGTGAAGCATGAATAGCTTGCTATCAATAAATAAGTCAACCCTTTGCATGGGCAACTACCGATTCCAAACAGCAGAAGCTTGTACACTCACTTCCAGACAAGGCAACTGCCCATTCAGTTGCAGAATGAAGAGATGGCAATAAAGGAGCTTGTTTTCTGTGGTAAAACAAAAACAAGTAATGGATGCCCAATTTGTCACAGAACACAACACAGTAGTAGACCTGGGCCATGTTCAGTAGCATTTATTAAATTATTAAAGCTCCCTGAAAACAGGGGGAAGACAGTCTGTTTGGGAATCCTTCCTGATACCCAAATGAACGAAACAGATTGCAGAAGATACAAGAGATTAAATTCTGGCTAGGCAAGCGATATCCTGTGGATTATTTGTCCCACTCTGCAAACTGAAGCCCATAAACCTTGGAAGTTTCTCTCTCTATAGTGGGACTGCCTAACATTTTGCACAGCAGCCAAACTAGGTTACACTGCAGGGCTTTCAACTAGTATTTATTAGGGAGGACACTAAGAAGTTATTATACGATACCATTACCTGAATATAAGATTCAAAACTAAAAACATGAAAATGTAAGGGGATGCAAAGAAAACAAACTGGTCATTTATATGCCAAGAGTGGAAACCTAGATAATGAACAGAGTGAGAAAAATTCACTTCTGTTAATAAGTGCTATTCAATATGATTTCTGAAGCTTACTAGAATTTTTCAAATTACTTCAATGTTAAAAAGCATTGGGAAAGACAGAAGAGACCAGCAAGTTGTATGGTATAATAAAGACACCACTGTCTGCTTTAAAGTAATTGCTCATTTCATCTAGAGTAGATATGGGTCAATGTATTAACAGGCACATTACAGTCTTGGTATCAATACAGATATGCAGTCAACCGCTCAATCAGAAAGGAATGTGATGAAGAGCCCTTTCAAACATAAATATGACGTGAGAGGAAAGACTCCAGGAAAGGAATGCATACCAGTAGTTTTCCTCAACAAAATATCCTAAAGTTTCTGTAAAATACATGCAATGAACTTATTAGAAAAAAGTCACAGCAGGGGTAAAATTATGTTAGATTTCAATTAAAAATCAAGAAAAAAGTTTAGTAGATTATAAAATAATTTCATTCACCATGTGCGTTTAAAAACCAGTTCTACATAATGCAGTGCTTTAAAAGGGGCAATTTCCCATCCTGCATAGAAAGAAAACTAAGGAGGAGGCAACAGTTATGTATAAAGGTGTAAGGAATGAATGGAAGTCATATGAGAATGACTTTTTGTTAATGTACAAGCATAAGCAAGCCTCTTTGGTGAAAAACAATAAATACAATCAAAAAAATGCTATACAACCAATGCAAGAAGTTCTGAGTTGTTTGAAAAAAGGGCTTTTTCCTAGTGCCATATGGAACTGTTTACCTATGAATAGAGATGGTTGGCTATGCTCAGGAAAAGTAAAAACCTAAGAGAATTTGGAGATGATTGCAGATAGTTATTTTAGGAGAGCCCCATGCAAGTCTGCAGCAAAGTGGTAAATAATCCTCTGAACTACAAGGAGATAAATATCAAAAGATGAACGGAGCTGAAAATGTTTCTGTACACAGCACCTGCCAGACTGTTAGTGACGTGCTGTGTCACCTTCTGGCACTGTTAGATGAAAACTTGGGATGAATGCAAGGAATATGAAGTATTCAAGGTCTAAAAAAATCACGCCTTGAATGCCAAGAAAGCTCATCCTGCCTAATTTAACCAAGAAGTTGAGAAGTGAGATGGTAACAGTATATACACTTACGCACATGTGAAAGATTTTTGGTAACAGATGGCTCTTTAATGAGGAAAAAAAAAAAGAAAGACAGGATGAGATCCCACGGCTGACCACTGAAGTTGGAGAAGTCCAAACTAGTAACAAAGCTTTAAAATTCTTACTGAACTCGAAGGCTAATTAACTACAGGAACATCTCACCTAAGGTTGTGGTGGAGCCACCAGCACTTACGGTCAACCTAAGCTCACTTTCTGAGATGTGTAGAAGTTTCAGGGGACATTGTGCTCTGGACATTGGATTCTCTAACTTGTCTTACTCAGGAGATTAGAGCAGAGAATCACTACAATGTCCTCTGCTCCCCCCTCTAATCTTACCTCATTTCTCCAAAAGGATTCCTGCATCCAGACTAGCATCATGGGCTACTAGTAATGAACACAAATGTAAGAGCAGAAAGTCAAATTTTTATTTGCATAAACAGATGAAATGATGAGGAGACAAAGAAGCAGCCAGATATCCTCTGGCTTGCTTGACTAGACAAAGGAAGAAATCCATAAATAAAGCGACTAACAAAGCTGCCATCACCAACAGGAAATCCACTGCTCATCTGGAACAGCCAACACTGCATTCAATGCTGAAAAAAAAAATGCGCAAAAAAAACCAACAAACCCAATAAATACCCTTTAAAAAAATGAATTAAAAAGACCATTACTTTTCTAACAGTAAATAGCCATTAGCACCACCTATGCAGGTGAATGCATATGCTGCTCTGTCCTACTTCAGGTCACGCCACAGAGAACACATATTTGTCCCTCCAGTGAATTATCTCTTCCAGTGTGCTGAGGAAAAAGCAACACCCATTCTCATCCTGCTGAGCTCCTTTGCAGCCAACACTCGTTGCTTGAATAGCACATGTGCCTGTCCTACCTTCAAGTTGGTTTAGAGGAAGATGAGAACATCCTGGGGCAATTTCTGCTCTCAATATTTTGGCCTCTAAGAGCCCATTTCTTCAGATGGTAGGATTTGGCAACTGAGGACCTCATTTAAAAATGCTTTTGTGTCTTTCCCTATGCAATATCATGAATGAGCAGTACAGCCAACAAGACAGCGCAGTCGTAAGCACTACTATTACACATCTTTAAATCCTCTCCTCAAATTTTTACCTTCTGTTACCTTGCCTGCCCAGCACAGGAATAGGGAGAAAAAAATATATATTAAGTTGAACTGAGGTAAAAAGTAATTAAATAGCTCTACCTCTTCTGCAAAAGAAATAAAATTACTGTTGCTAAAGGAACATTTTCCCAGGTTATCTTTATGCCCATAGTTTTGAAATTATGCTAACAATCTCTACACTTGGGAGCAGGAAAAGAACAGGTTATGTTTACCTGCGTCTATTAAAGAAATAGGGACAAATGGTTCTGAATGCTGCAGTGCAAACATAACTTGATATTCATGTCCTTGCAATGCTCTGCCTCTCTCCAGGTATTCAGGGTCCGCTATGGAACTGTGTCTAGCCATTCAAGAGGTATCCCCATGGCAGGATCCTGCAATCTGCCCTAAAGCGATATCCTTTCTGAACCACAAAACAGAAGGAAGACAGTAAGCAATTAATCAGTGTGACATCAGACGTTGACAGCAGCTAGACCCAAACTTAAGGTATGGGTACACAATCAAGTTACTATAGGGTAAGCCAAGGTGTGAATTTAACAAATCAGCTACTTAGTAGAAGCTGGGCATATGTATATTCTTTCTTACTACACAGTATACAAGGTTTACTCCTTTTCACTTACGAGTGAAATTTATTTCACATATACTAGGAAAGGAAAAAAGCTTGAAATAGTTACAGCTTAACAGCTGGCCTACTGCAAATGTACATATTGGCTTTCTCATGGCACCTTGTTTACATACGCATATTGTATTCTCAGCGTTAGGAAATCACATCTGTAGGCTATATATGAAAATAATACGATGCCCAGAAGGTATCTACCAAGGGATCCGTGTGCTGTTCCTTCTTAAGTGAAAGAAGAACTCACTCCAATAGCTAATTTACTGTTCCTGAGATTACTTTTGGCTTAAAACACTACAACTCACCAGACAGAAAACAAGAAAGTCAATCTGGCTTTTAAAGAGCATGTAGGAAGAGAGATAATTATTGCTATATGCTTGGGATAGGCTCAGTGATTATTGTGATGGCAGTTAATACACTTCACAGAGAAACAGATGAAGTATTTTAAACTCCCATTCTCCAGCAACTTAAGTTTTAATGACTCACAAAAAGGCTTTCCAGTTCACTTTGCTTTCAGTTACAGAAAGTAAGTTTGACTAGGTATAAACACTTAAAAAAAGTATTCTGACATCATTAAATTATTTCCTGACAATGTGTGTCTATTCTCTCATTATGCAGAGGCTCTGATTTTCTCAGGTGCCACAATGTTCAAAAGAAAACAAAAAAAGAAATGACTCATGACATCCCAGAAGATAACACATGTAGTTTTTAAACTGTAAGGGAAAACGATGGTTTCCAAGCCACAACAGTTTTAGAAAACATCCTAAATAAACTGCAAAAGGAAAACATTAATTTCAAAATCTCAGGTTGTTCACTGACTCGTCGAAATAAAACAGGAAAGTTGGGGATAACTTTAGAGTAAGGAAAGGAGATGAATAAACAACCTTGTAAGATTGCATGCAGAGACAGAGCCAAGTAACTCTAATAAGAGTTGACATGTTAGAGGGTTAAAGGGACATTAAACCCTGTAGGTCTCATTTTTTGAATCCTTGAAAGCAATGAAGTTTGACTGGAAAAGTCATGTTGATTTTGTTTATTCTATTCCTGCTATGTTCCCCCCACCTCTGAATTACACTTTTGACATTAAAACACACTACGTGTTTCTCGTTGCTGTCAAATCAGATTTCAAGCCTAAGCTATACATTCTGCCCACATTAAATAAGCTGTACAGATTCACATATAAGGACTGTTTCTTCAGCAAGAAATGCTAAATGTCAAACTCATAACTCTGAGCTTTTGTTTTTCCCTTTTAAAGGCAAAGCACATACCTGAAGACAGCACAATAGTTCCAGGCAGAAAATGAGTAAATGCACATTCATCAGCATTGTATATAAAGAATACTCATGAGAAAGCAGAGAGAGTAGAACAGCTATAAATGAAAGTTAAAACCAGCATCCAGGTTGATCACTACAATAAAATAAATTTTAATTATCTAGAAGTACTTAAAGTAAGTGCTACTGTTCTTTAGTTCTAACAAGGGCAGATTTACATACACATCATCAAATCTGCAAGCAACAGTTATGGCAGAACTCCTTCACCTATCACTGACTTACATCCAGCTCTGGACTCAGATGTAACTGAAACGATTTTGTAGAGGAACTAGAGAAAAGATATATAGCAAGAAACTGAATATGCAGTGCATTACTTAGAAAGGCAAAAGGCAAGCTGGAGCAGAGTTAAGGCCAAGTTGCCAGTGTTGGACCTTTCACAACATCAGCCCATGAACAGGATCCATGTTTTGTATTGCTCTCCATACCACAGTCCCTTCAAGCAGGCACAGTATCTCTTACAGAGTCCTGCATATCAAGCTGGAGTCACTCCTACTTGCTAATCCTACCTAAAAATATTAAGTCAATGCAGATGATGCTGTACAAGGCTGGTTTGTTGGGTTTTTTCAAAGGTACATGAAATGTTTTAAAGGTACATTAAAAGAAGACATGAGAGACACTCGAGCCCTTCAAATTAACCTGAAGAAAGGCAGAAGGATTTCTAGGCATTTCAAGTTCCATCTGAAGCCCTTACACATGCTGATAAGATTTTTACTGAAATGCTGTGTTGCAATCAGTTCTCAGAAAGCTAGCTTATGCAGCACAAATGAGTAATAACTGAACTCACAATTAAATAACTTCAGTGCAGGAAACAGATCCTACATATCACAGGGCTGAAATGAAAATTTAGGAATTGGTAAGTTTTTGTGTGAGCAACAGCTTTATAAAGAATGTCTGTATATTTAAGGAGCTAAATCCTACAGCAATACAAAAAGATGGCTATTAAACTTTCAGAACTGTCTTCTGGCAGTCCTCAATCATTCCATACCCTGCCTAGGAGCTCTTTAACCAAAATGTCAAAAACTGACATGACACTGTCAGCAGGATCATGAATCACTGAATCACGGAATGGTTAGATTTAGAAGGGATAAAGATCATCTAATTCCAACACACGCACTCACACTCACACCCATCACAGGCAGGGACACCTTCCACTAGACCAGACTGCTCAGAGCTCCATCCAACCTGGCCTTGAACAATGCCAGGGAAGGGGCAGCTAGAGCTTCTCTGGGCAACCTGTGCCAGCGCCTCACCACCCTCACAGTGAAGAGCTTCTTTCTTGTATCTAATCTAAATCTACCTTCTTTCAGTTTAAAAACATACCCCCTTAGTCCTGTCAATAAAATAGGTGCTAAAATGAAAAATAAAATGAAAAAGATGGTAAGATACTGAAATAGCTTAGTGTTTTCTTGCAGTTCAACTGTACCTGCAGTCACCTAGTCCTAAAACCTTCCCTGCTTTCACTTGGGACTGGGTAGCAGGGGGCAGACCCAGTGGGTGTTCTGCTTGTTTCACCTGTTCCACATACATGTTTTTTATCCTCATATAATCCATCAGCCACAAAATAGTCTTCATCTCTTCTTCAATAGCCTTCATGTATCGGTCAGCTTCCCTCTTCCTGCCCACCAGGACTCTCTATGTCTTCCACATCAAATCCCTCACTAAATTTCACATTTTCCATGAAACTATCCCACTTCTTCTTATTGATACCCCTCTGCATCCATTTCTCTTTTGCTTCCTAAGTGACTTTGTTCACCAGAACCACTTTCCTCATCACTTTCCCCTGAAACACCATCATAACGTAATCTAAATGAA
Source organism: Psilopsiagon aymara (assembly GCA_024733675.1). Classification (NCBI taxonomy): domain Eukaryota; kingdom Metazoa; phylum Chordata; class Aves; order Psittaciformes; family Psittacidae; genus Psilopsiagon; species Psilopsiagon aymara. Next base: position 38,080 of record JANRGW010010792.1, read on the forward strand.
GAGACTCAGTCGCAACCTCACCTCTGGAAGTCCCGACATCACTGTTTAGTGCTAAAAATCTACTCAACTTTCTGCAACTTTGTGTACTATAACAGATTTTAACAGCCCAGCTCTAAGCTCTTGAGCACCCTCTAACACGTATCTTTTATTTGCACAGCTGTTTAACTCTTAAAAGAGCAGGGGTGGGTTGCAGTATCAGCACAATGCCAACACACAAGGCAGCTATTAAGAAGAGATAATATCTCACTTTATTGCACGCTTTTCAAGATCTTAACAAAATCAGTTCTGTCACATACAGAAAAAATGGGAACATATTGAATTCAGCAGAAAGATGCATTAAATAGCTTTTTATTGTCCAGTGAATTCTGATTAACTAAGAAAGACCAAATAACTTAATCACAATACAGTTTGGGTTGGAAGGGACCTTAAAGATCATTCAGTGCCAGCCCCACCTGCCGTGGGCAGGGACACCTTCAGTGCTGGACTCAAGTAGCCATCTGACATATTTGAGAGTAAAACATTGGGAATAAGGTTAATGGTTTTGCTTGAGGTCAGTGTATTGCTTTTCTCTTTAGAACACCCCTCACCCCAAGCCTTACAGGAAGCACCTCGCTGCTTCAGGTTTACACTGTAATTTGTTGTTTCCACACAATACATCGTAACTTACACATGACACTTTTTCAATGCGGAAACGACTGTTCTTATTTTTAAGAAGACTGAGAAAGGAATCTACTCCTCTAACAGATGGGTGAACAAATGCACTAACAGCACACCACCGTGCTGCCAAATAACAAAAACTACGAGCAAATCCCTCAAACACGGGGAGCTCTTGTTTTAAACGAATAATTTGCCTTGCAGCTCTTTTAGCCGTAAAATCTGGCAGCGGACAAGAGACCGAGGAGGAAAGGTAAGGAAAGCAACTGAAGTAGGTCACTTCAAACCAGCAGCTGGCAAGCCCAAGACGAAAAGCTCTCCAGTACCCCTGCCCCTGCGGGAAGGCTCCAGCCGGTATCAGCCCGACCGAGGCAGGTAGAACTGGAAGCAAATATCAGCCCGACCGAGGCAGGTAGAAGTGGAAGCAAAGCTGGAGCTTTGACGCTGACCAGCTTTGGCTGCGCCGCGAAGGCAGACGGAGCGACAACCCCGAACCCTAGCGCCGGCCCAAAGGACGCTCCTTCGCTGCCTCAGCCCCACGCGAAGGAACCCTTTCGCTCCGCCACCGAATAGGAGAGACCGAACGGAGCCGTCCTTGCGCGCGGGGAGCCCGCACAGCCCCGAGGCCGAATGTCCCGGGGCGAAGAGGGGAACGGAGCGCCCGTAGCGGACCCTAGGGCAGCGCTGCCCGGAGGGCCGTCAGCAGTGTGCGCTGGGGCCGCCTCCCCGCCTTTCCTCCGGGGCGACGGGGGAACGCAGCGCCCGGTCCCGCAGCGGCTGTGCTGAGGAGGGGAGCCGGGCGCAACCGGTCGGCGCTGCCGGGACAAGGAGGGCAGCGACGGCACCTCCCTCATTCCGCTCCCCACCGCCACGGCGCCGAGCCCCGCTGGCCGCCACGGGGTGAGGCGAAGCTCCCGGCCGGGCGGGCGGGCGGAAGG